>KZ308472.1:579124-765710 GCA_000376725.2 Ladona fulva | reverse complement strand
ACTGCACCTTTGCATGCACACACGCTCACCTGTCTAAGGAGGAAATATAGGAAAAAATATACTTATATGATAAAGTTAAGATATGAGATGAGGATATAATAGAAATACATGGGAACTATAAGAATATAAAACAAATGATTTAGTTATAAGGGAAACAACAATTGTAAAAGTCTAGAGAGTATAAGAGTGCAATTTGGTATTAATAACATTGGTATTTCTGTCTAAAACAGCACAATGTATGTACAGTAGTAAGCAGATTAACAAAATTAACAATTATTTGGAAATCTTTCACCAATCAACATTTACTTGAAATAAAGAATGTTATCATCACAAAAATCAATGAAGAGGAATATCATCTCAATCCACACATGCTAACATTAAGTTGCACAATGAGTAGAATATAATGGTTAAATTGAAATGCAAGATTGATTGGGAGTAGCTCAAGATTTTTCTTTGAGCTCAAAGATCTTTAACGTTTTGGCTTCATTCAAAATTTGTAAATGAATATAGCTTCAATACAAGTGCAAAAGTGAAAAAACTGTCAAGATTATGAATCTTTACAACATTTTTCTGCGACATTAAACATATTCTAATGCCTTATAACATAACCTTTAAACGTGTTGCTAATACACTTTATTTATTATGGGTAACTGAAAATGATTTTGGTACAGTTCAAACGAAATTCTTTATAATATTAAATATGTAAATATTAGATAATTTTCACAAGAGCTGCAGCACTTATTTCCTCTATAAAATAAACTCAGTGGATATGAGATTAATGGAACAATTCAAACTTTGAATATTAAAAAAATTCAAAGTCAATGCTTTCCATATTAAAGTAGTTATTAATGAACAATTAGCTGGATTAAATCTAGGAATAAAGAAATGAGATGGTAAAAATGCCGTAACATCGATAGATGTATAAGAGGAAATCATTTCAATGCCATACAGTAGGAATAATATATTAACATAGACTATCCCCATTTATGGGTAATCCTTAGTACGACCAATGACGAGAAATGAACATCCACTTAAATTAAGACATTAAATGCGTTCTTTCTAAGCAACTGAAAACTATTTTAAGAATAACTTACCAAGGATCTGTCCAATCGAGTCCTACATTGGTAATACGCCTTTGTAAAGGCGGTTTTCCTCCTTTACTGTTATTGTTATTTATATAAGACTTAGGAGGAGCAGGAGCTGGTCTCACCGGAAGACGCATTTCTGGACCTACATGTATACTTATCATTAGAGAAAAATTCTCTTCGACGTTTATAACGACAAATTAAGTTCACATACAATAAAAGTGCCAGAAACTATTTATCATCGGTGATTTTTAGAGCTAAGGGTTTTCTGTACTCACCGTCAATATTTTTATTCCTCTAAGCAAAATAAATCAATTAGAAATCACCCAATAAGTATCACGTTAAAACAAACTGTAAACCTTAAATATTGCTTAGCCATACACTCATATTACTTGCGATGTCTTTGTCCATCTTACAGTCATTGAAAACCCACAACACGTAGAAAAGATAAACAAATTGATCAGTCCGAAAACTCAATTGGATTTCGGTGTACTTATTTGAGAACACTTTACAGAATAAGAACTTTGTTTCAAGTCAATAACATATGATCTTTGTGAAAGCAGACGCAATTCAATGTCAGTAGATATCTACGTAGAGAGAGAATTTTAAACGGTCCCATAAGTCGATTTTCAATTAAATTCCCGTTTGAAGATCATTAAATTAAAGGTATCGAGAGAAATATTACCTTGCGCTGGATTTCTAGCCATATCCAACTTTTGACCATTGCAATGTCAACGAAGACTACGAAAAATAAACAACTGAATGGGCACTGCGAAAGTAGGGAAGATAAATTTTACGGCTTTCTGAGAATTGTTTCATTCATCTATATTTTTTCATTTTATACTCAGGTTACACTCATTTCAATTTATTTTGCATTGATAGTTATGTCATTGCATCCATATTGTTGTATCAAATAAAATATGATGTGTTACTATTATTTAAATTAGGTCACGTAAGTGAGCCATATCGGCCATATCATACACCCACCAACACATTCAATGTTAAAGAAACCGCTGATAACTTTCCCAGAAGAATTAAGAAAAATCGCTTGACAGTATACATGAATTTCTTCAATACCGCTCTGTGTGGTAATTAATCTATTTTTAAGTGCATTTTAAGTAATAATCTGGTTACTGCCTATAGTAATAGGTATAAATACTTAACTCATTTTAGTACTGGTCCTACATTATATACAATTATTACAATAATTATAGAAATTCCACTAGCTATCTTTGTATTTAATTTTTATGTAGTGATAAGATGCCGCAAGACTTAATTTAAGTATATGTGTACGAACGACTCTAGGATGATATTGCAAGATCTCGCTCAAATTTAGCCGATTTGGGAAATAAGCTGCATGATGCATGCATCCTCTCTGCCTCACGCCAAAAGAGTAAAAAATTATTTTTTTTCCTCCTATTTATGAAACGAGGTATTTCCGCTCAAAATCTTGTTTTTCCTCATACAAATAACCAGTTATACAGGGTGTTCTATTTTACTGGAATAAATTAAACACAATACACGATAAGACAGTTTGTCGCATTCTCAGAGAGAGATTGTAAATTACCACGGAACGATCGTTCCGTGGTAATTTACAATCTCTTTTTTATTTAGTCGGAGTCCTCGAGGACTCCGACTAAATAAAAAAATGTCGCTTCGACATTCGATTCTATCGTGGGGGCGTAGAAAGTTATGTAACGTTGGAATGGAAGCCGGAAAATTTTTAATCAGTGAACGCGACGCTTGGGGAGATAATATATAAATTATGTTAGGAAAACCATAGTAGCAAATCCACTCTTTCCAACTTCAGTGCACCTTGAGAACCTGGAGACTTTATTACAGTGTCCTTCAAATATAAAGTACCATACGTTGGCTGAATATTTTCTCTAACGATCAGTTATAAAGAGCAAAGGTACCTTTATTCTAAACACCCCTGCATGTTGCGTCATTTACTGGCGCCCGCTGGAACTTAATCATCTTCCGTTGTTTCCTTTCCGACCGCTAGAAGTAGGGTTTCAAACCCACAGCAACTTTCCGACTTATTTACCCACTGACAAAAATAAGTTTGTCTGACTTGATGGTGACTGTCCTTATCGGCCACCAACAGCATGAAATTTACACAAACCCAAATTGTACGCATAACATAATGTTCGACGTTAGTTAGATAGTTTAAGCTATCGCCAGAAGACAGTTGCTTGCTGGTGCGTTAGGAGTAAAATTACCAGAGCAAGCTCGGATCCTAGTATAAGGTTCCCTGAAAGTACAAATCATGGCATTTTGGGTGCACAAATTATATGTACAGTTATCTCAATTTTTTAATATCAAACAACAATACTAGCATATTGAAATAATGTGCATTCCTTTTGAGATATTCAAGTTGATACGCCCTTCTATAGATGAAATCTGTCAAGGTTTTCCAGTCCTCTCACATTTCTTTCACTTTAGACTCGCCTATACATCTGCTCTAACTTCCTTTTATCTGATTATATGCACAACCCCTTTCTTGATGATTTAACCCAATGTATTTTTAGTCTTCATCTACCTATCAGACCATTATTTTGTATTTTCTTTGTATGTTAAGGCCGTTTCAGCTTTGAACTGATATATCATGGATATAAAACAAGGTAGAAGTTGAAGACAATTTCAATAAAGCAGCAACTCTAAAAATGCTTATGAAGTTTATCAAATGTGCTACTAAATAAACCTACTTTCTAAGATGACTTTGTTTCAGTCTTCTAATCTGGGTGTCTAGCTTTTAGACAACACAACCCTTTCTCTTATGAGATACATCAACTCTGTAGTTACCTCCCATGTCACTAACCTAACTAGCAAATGTGGATTTTCCATTCCAGCAATTTAAAAATATTTCAATTTTTCTGTAACATGAAAATGGTGACAACATCTATTCAACAGATTTCCTAGTAAATAATACTGTTTTATCTATAATGACATCAAATAGATTAAGATTCATATGCTTACACCAACAAAAGATCACTTAAGCCAAATCACTGGAGTAATTCACATAGAAAGCTTTCCCCTTATTTTTAGCCTGTGTATACATTGAGCATTCAAAAAATTTACTTAAACACCACTCACCAAATTGAGCTCCTTTCCTTTGACCTTCCAAGTTCTTAACTTTCATTTAGGTTCATATATTAATAATATATTTTCACATGAATTTGAAAAAAAAGTCTCCTGCTATTCAAACAAGCCTATTCATTTCCAGACATTGATAGAACTATAATGAACAATATTCGATTGATTGGAACAATAATGATGATCCAAGGATAAAGGAAAGGAAGGTAACTTAGTAGGTTGTAAAATCTACGAAAATCCCAAAGGAATAACAAGTGTGAAAAATAGCGACACGACTGGGACACGAACCCAGGTCTCCCACTTTCCGGGCAGGTATTCTAACCACTGAACTACCGTGCCGCGTCTCTCTCTCCCAGTCGTGTCGCTATTTTTCACACTTGTTATTCCTTAATGACGATCCATCTTACCAAAAAAAGTGCAGGAATTTATATTTCCTCCTCATCTTCTAAAGGAAAGAATAAGACTGACTGAATTACTAAGTATACCAGAGAATTGCTAATTGAAAATTCCCTTATCGAAAATAAAAAAATAGAAGTTGAAGCTGAAGTGACTGAAATTAAAATGCAGCTCATCTGGATATCTTAAAGTCTGGCAGCATTTAAAAGAATAATATTAAACAGTATGTCACCTGAAAAAAGGAACACCCCCAAAACCGGCAGTATTCACCACCAATCGATTCCGACAAGGATTAATTGAAAGGAAGTGATATATTTACAAAAATATCTTTATTGTTATAGGCAACAGCAAGTGTGACATAAACTGCACTTGCATCATATACAAATATTTCCTGCCATCATACAACTCCCTCCCTTAGTTCAACGCAGGCAATTTCTCATGCATTAGTGTCCTATCTACATTGTAATGCACAAATTTCTTATTCTTTTCTCCATCAGTTAACTGCTAACACTAGTGATTGTTGGACAATGAATCAGTTCTACAATTATGGATAAAGTTGAAACACTTCATCAGGCAGTACTAATGAAATTTTGTTTTCTATGCCTCTTTTGAATCATCCAGGTCATCAATACCAGGAAATTGAACTTGCGCCACTTCCTGGTGCAATATCTCACAAATACAAAGTTCAATTAAAGCTTATCCATAAAATACACCAATTCATATTACATTATAGAACACTGAAATACAAGCAATGTGACACATATGAGTTACACAATCTGAGATTAAGCCAGGTTAAATAATACATAATTGGGCGGTCAATGAGCACAGAATAAAATGTTATTCTATGTATTTAGTTTGCAAATATAAGTTGATTTTGGGAGGGCAACGTCTCTGAATAAGAAATTTTTAGGATTCCCAAATGGATTAATCAAATGACTAATAGCATCCCCCACAAATATTACTGTCTTACTACTTAAACAAAAAAGTTTTCCCCCGTGGTAACTCAAGGCACTCTCATTTCACATTAGCACACAGCCATTACACCTGAGCAGGCCAATTTGTTTGCCATTTCTGCCAAATATAGTAAACATATTAAAACAAAATTATTAAGGCAGAAATAAATGCTCATTTTATACTTCTGATACAACAACAAAGATTAATACTGAGTAAGATATTAGTAATGGCTTGGAAATGAAAAAAAATGTTAGAAAGCACCTCATCTCTGCCATGTAAAAAGGTCATAAATGAAACATTACTCCAACTAAATCAAAGTGAGTGAGAATCAGTCGCAGTAATAGGAAATAAGAGAGGTGAAGACAAGGATGACATTTGCTTGGAGAGCAATCATCTCCAGGACTAAATTTTCCAAATACTGTAACTTTCAAGTTAAAATTAGCCCAAATAATTCTTTGAAAAATTACTGCATTACCTAGAGGGAATAAATTTTAGGATAGTTTATTAATTCAAATTTCAGGGTGTTTAAGAATGAGAAGACAAAAGGCAAACAAAATCATTAAGGCCATGAGATGCAAATTTGCTGCCAATGGCAGCAATATAAAATGCTGCTTTACATTATTATTTTACGTTCAAGTTAATCAGCATTTGTCACATATATCTAAGCACCATTTGAGACAATACTGTCATTGCCTCAACTTTTGAAGCATTCTATTTTCTACATACAGGGCACTTAATAAGAGAATTGAAAATATCAAGATTGGCAAGATAAGAGGAAAAAGGCAATATTATTACATTCAGAGAGAAGAAAATTATAATTGCAAGCTTATCCAACAGAATAAACCAGGTAAATGAAAAAAGAAACAGATTTATGTTATGTTTTGCAACTAATTAATTTCAGACCAAGGACATGATTATATAGATAAAAGATAATTCTACTACATAACACCCAGCTTGGTGATCGTGTGATCCAAAAAACATAATAAAATACATTTTAATTGATCATTTTAGCAAAATATGAAGTAACTTATTATCAGCGCTAAAATAGGCAAGCCTATTATTCGACAAAGAGATCTAGTTTTTCAGTGTGAAGAAAGAGTACAAGACATTCTCAAAACGTTTCACAGGAAATGCTCAGAATATCAATTTAAGCAAAAAGCAAGATGGTTCAATGAATAAATTATATTACAAAATCAATGACTTCAATTGCCACAAAAATATTTCCCATCAAACACTGTAATCGTCATATTTTTAAAGCTTAGTTTCAGTGGTTGATTGCAAGGTGTTAATCCCTGAACAAAAATTCTGAAATATGACACTACTTTCAGTCTTTCAATACACACCAAAAATATTATGCAATACAGTACGTTGAATAGCAATTGAAATTGACTATTGAAATATTATTATATAGTAATCAGATACAACAGATCTAACAGAGGGTGTTTTAAAACATCAGGAATAGCCACTAATACCATTCACCTTCACAATCACTGAAAATAATTTCAAGATCAAATTAGAACATTTGTGATGAATATTTCGAGTATGAGATTCAATATTTGTACCTAGCTGACAATGATTCTTTGAATATTATCTTTAAAGTTTATCAAATGTGCTACTAAATAAACCTACTTTCTAAGATGACTTTGTTTCAGTCTTCTAATCTGGGTGTCTTCATAAAAATAGAAGCATAAGTTTGAGTTTCCAAAGAAAATTCCAAAGAATTACTTTTTTTAAATTGTAAATTAGGTTAAATTCTCCAATTCCAATGCTGATTCCAATAACCACAAAAAGTTCCTATATTCCAATCCCCATTAATCGTCCCATTACTAATTTTAGTATCATCTACAGTCAGGTCCCTGAATAGTTAAGAGGGTAATGAAGGTCTTGCCTTAAAGAAAAAATGTCTGGGGTTCAATTTCCAGTGAGGGCCCACATTTGGAAAAAGTGCCGAATGACCTCTGCTGTCAAAGCACCATAAAAGAAGCACTGGTGCTTCTGCTCTTCACTCAGAACACTAACAAACTCAGTTCCACTCCATCTGAGGTTTTTACAGCACTTGATACATGCTCTTACCTGATGACCAATGGCCCTCAAATGGATCAGTAGAATAAATACTCCTTGGAGCTGGACTTGGAGAAAAGGGATCCTCACCAGCCCATGGATCCCCTGAAGAAGCTCCCCCATTTAGTCTTTCTCCAAATGGATCGAATGGATCAAATGGATCGTCATCTATAGTGAATGCTGCAGGAAATGAATTTCCTGTGCTTATCTGGAAGTAAGAAGGAGATGGCAGGATGAGAAAACTCAATTAAAACTGAAATTAGTAGATTCTTTTAAAGTAAGATTTGCTATCAGAATATCCTGTTACTTTTCAAAGGATATTTAATTCAATTATATTTAATTTAGATACAAATTGATAAATTTAGCAAATGATTTAACAAAACATTAAAAAAATCTAATACAACAAAAAATTGAGCTGTCAGTTCTGCCTGATTCACAACAAGTCTGGACTGATTTACATAAAATTTGGGCTTGGGCCAGACTTCAGGACTCAAAGTAAAAATGACATTTGGACCAGCTCACACTTGGGTTCATTTACAAATGGGCCAGGTTTAGATAAGAAATTTAAGCTCAAGCAGACTTCTTTCACAAGAAATTACTTTGTGCTGATCTACTTGGGACAGATATTGATGAAAGACTGAAGAAGAGCCCTATAGGACAGGGAGTACCAGAATGGTGTCTAGCTTTTAGTACCTAAAATAGGTTCTAAGCTCTGACCAGAGCTGAAGAATTACAAGTTTCATAACCCACAGTAATCAATCAAAAATAAAAGAAACTATGATGCAATGGTCCATATGAAAGAAGCAAAAAAAATCTGCCAAGGGCACAGAAGGAACATTGGTGCAAAAATAAAATTTTGCACTATGACCTGCCCTATTGACTTTCTGACACACTAGTTAAAAAACGACTGGCCTCCATGGTACACAAACTTTACATAATTGTAAATTAATATAATGAAATTAAATCAACAAAACTGAAGAAAACCAAAACCTAACTGAATAATGGATTCCTAAAATGTAAAGTTCGTCTAAATCTTAACTCCCTCTTTCATAACAACATCCTTGAATGGTATCAGTCACGTATAGAGTATCTTTTTGAATTATGTAACAACAGCAATAACTTTCCCTTATGGAATTGACATATTAGAGATAATGCTAGATATGTTGATGATGATCCCTAAGTATAAGCAAGGTAATGATGTTTGAAATTATTACTAAATGGCAACGTACATCTTGAGAAAAGAAAGTTCTAAGAACGCTTTAGCAGCACAGTTCATCATATGACCTAGAGAAAATGAACAAGGTGTATTGATGACCTGTTAACTGCTAAAGCATATAAAAAGTGGATGATAAAATCCTACTGAAATAAGTCACTCATAATATTAGGTTTAAAACCTTTGAAAATCCATCACTTGAAAGACTATCAGTATCTGCTCCAGTACTGCCCCCATATCTTGAGGAAGGAACAGGAGATGATGGTGGAGAGGAGGTGAGTAGATCAAGGAGTGGAGGTGGAGACTCGGTCTTTATATGTGTTTCCCTCAATCCAGTGGATGCTGTTTTAAAGAGAATACCATAAATATAAACAACAAAAGTGAATCTTAAATGTGTTATACCTAATTTGCATTAGGAAGGCACTCAGCATCCTGACAGAGAGGAAAAAAGTGGAGGAGATGGGGGCCTTTTGAGGGGTAATTTCCGCTATGCATAATTTTTTTTCTTCCCCTATTTTCTGACCTGGACTTCAGTGCAGTAGGCTACTGAGTGAGTGCCTTCCTAACGCAAATTAAGTAGATAATGCTCATATTTAAATAATTAACTGGAGAAAAACACTGGGATTGAACATCTTTACACACAAGAAGAATATGAGTATTTAAAAAAAAAGTAAGGTAACAAACAATGCTGGAGATAAAACACACATATATAAAAACATAAAACCTATTAAGGTACTGGTGAACATTATTTTTATAATTAACCTTCATAGAAAGTAATTAATGAAGGAACAGAATCAATATCTTAATCAATACAAAAAAATTTGCAGAACAACTACATCAATAATGAAACATATGCTATCCAAGAGCGAAAGCCAAAAGTCGTGAAAATAACCATGCATAACGATCTGTCCTGCATAGTGAATGATTCAACAAATTAATCCCATAGGATGGGAGTTAAACCGTAAAAAAATCACTCATTAGGGTGGAGGATTAACTAGGCTGATGTTTTATCCTAATAGAACCTCAAGCAACAAATACAAACCTATTTTCATGACTTTAAATTAGCATCACACATGTAAACAAATTGAAAATGGGTTGGAAATACTTAAAAATACTACCACTATAATAAAAGAAATGATTAAATTGTATCAATTTTTTTCCCCAGCATGAAAGGAAGATGTCTTGAAAGAAATTATTAAGGATTTTAGGTTGTTCCAGAGACAACACAAATTTAACCAAGCTTCCATTTGTCCTCTGAGTTTAATTCATGCCAGCAATTCTAAGATTTTCAAACCTGTGATACTGTATTAGCGCAAACATAATGCGACCCCAAGTATTTTGGAGGGAAATTTGGAAAAAAATTTTCTGAACACGTGAATGATACCGNATTCAGATCTTGAAATTTTGTATTTGCAAACATGTAAATAAAATTAAAATTAAAACTTGGCGCAACTCACATCAACTTGCCAGTATAGCAGTATTTCCAGCATTAAGCTTATAATAGTAATAATAATGCTTTACTACTAGCATAGCCTACTTTCAAGATTGCAAACATTCGTTAATTATGAATGCATAGAATTGTTAACGTATAAATAAAAGTAGAAAATATAGCATTTTGTTTATATATAGAAAACCACATTATACAATTACAGGAAGATAACAAGGTAAGTTATAAAGTTCAATTTGGTATCAATTCACTTATGTGATTAAGTTGGTAACTAAGTAATGTATGTAAAAACTGCACCTTTGCATGCACACACGCAAAAAACATCTCACTATATTCAGGCTAATATGGTATAATTTGGAATTTGTTCCAAAACAGAGATAACAAATGCGATTAGGAAAGGATGCTGGAAACAATAAAATATATGTAGACCACAAGGAATCATTCATGCAATTACAGTAGAAACATTGATGATTTTATTTTTATCTAGGATTATTACCAATGACATTAAATGGATTCACATTGAGATGAAGTAATTGGCATTTATCATGGTAAATTTAAAGAAACTGATACTAAATACTACGTTTTGTAAAAACAATCATAATGTATAAAATACTTACAGAAACCATTATTTACAGGAGAAGACTTCTTACTGCCTCCAGTATGATTAGGTTTGTTTCTTGTTGGTCTTTGCTTTTGGTTACAAGTTTCCCATACAATACTATCTTGGTTATGTTTTTCTGATGCCCTGAAAAAGATGAATTAATAAAAATTAACAGTATAAATGACGATATGATTTTCACCTCTATTGAAAAAATTTAACAAAATATTTACCATTCCATGGAATTTGGGAAAATGACCATTTATTGACCTCTGTCTGCTTCTTTTTTGGTTTTCTAATGCAATTTCTGTTTTGATAACAACAGTTTTCTCTAATTCCAGTAGGAATTGTGAGGTAAAAACTGAAGTTAAAGAAGCAGGTAGAAGAAGTATGATCGAGGAATTTCAACCTGACAGCATCTACTAGAATGTAGATGAAACTGATGTCATCAAAATAGCTCTTGCAGCAGAAAACCCAAATAAAGCATGCAAAGACCAATAGATCAATGCCAGAGAAATCAATTAGCCATTACAGCCATTAATTGTAAACACTCCAAAAATACAACAATTTTTATTTCTCAAATTTCTATTTACAATATTAATTCCATACTCGTATTCCTATTTTGAAGATAAGGTACTCTGATTCAAAGATTAAACATTATAGATTGGATCATTTTACTTTAGCACATTCATCATTGACCAATTACAGATAACAGACCTGGAGGAATTTCGTGATTAATATATTTAATGAGAAAACTTGTACAAATCGACAAAATTTACAGGTTTTGGCATGAGTTTATGCCATCATCCGGTCATAAACGATAATGGTGTAAACTCACATCGAAACCAGTAAACGTTTACTATAAATTTTGTGGATTTGTACAAGTTTTGTCATTTAATATATTAAAATATATTTATTGAACTATTAATGATCAGGGTTGATATTAAAAAACAAATAATTTTTAAAAGAGATGAAAAATTAGGAACAATTTGCATACAAACAAAAACAGATATTAACCATGTAATTAAAGAAAAGCTTACATTTACCACTCGATATATTAAAGAGCAATCAAAATACCAAAAACATTCTTGGAAAAGGTAAAAACACTAAGTGTGATTCCTTGTAAATAAATATAAAAACTCAGGGTCTGGTTTCGACTAATAGTCAATAGTCATCTTTGGATGCTGAGTTTTTCAAATATTCACATGGAATTTAACATAGTGCTTTTACTTCTTCCAATGATGGAATTCAACAGGGTGAAAGCTTCCACCATTCATCATACAAAGTAGTAGTATAAGTATTGTTAAAAGTGCTTCGACAGCTTAGGTCATTTTGCACGCGAGCCCCCACTGGGAATCGAACCTGGGACCTCTTTCATAGGAGTCAAACGCGTTGCCCACTTGGCTATCCGGGAGCCCATCACACAAAGTATTCTTACCTGTGAGGTCTTCCATTGGCAAAATGTCTATTCCCATTTTCATGTTGAGGCTTTCGATTTGGACGGCGAGGATTGAAAAGAGCAGAAAGGAGACCTGATGATCCAGACTGCAATGATAAAAATAATCATGACGTTGAATTTTGCTCAGCATGATGTAAAAAAGATCTCTGGACTGTACAGATATGACCATACATAAGTGGATAGGAGAGCTATCACATCATATATTTTGCACAAAAACAATTCTTTTCAAAAAATACAGAGCTTTACACGCAACAGAAATGTATAAGCAAGAAAAAAGAAGAAACATTAACTTTAACCCTTTTAGTGCGGCAGGCCCATATATCGGCTTTTGCTGCCCAGCAAAAAGTGCGGCGGGCCGATATATCGGCTCTAGAAAAAAAATTTTGTTCAACTTTATGACATTAAATAAAAACATTTGTATTTCAGTAAAAAAATTTGATCATTATTAAATAATTTAACCTCATCAATTTAAAAAAACGCATATAGATATGTAAACAAATTGCTTTATATTGTTATTTTTCCTAGTAGCTACATTTTATTAAAATACCCTACGCATTTCTCGCCAGTACCCCAGGAAGAAGTATAGCAATAAGAGGGTTAAATAATATAATAGCACATTCATAGACCCTCCAAAATTAAGATGATATTACAGACCTATTGGCAGACCTGTCACTGAAACATTTTTCTTAACAACTCACCTTATGGTTATTGTTCCTAGAAGTAGGTCGTGCCTGCTGATTTCTGCCCGTTTGAGTGAATCGAGGAGGAGGTGGGCGTGGAGGAGGAGTCTTCTTCTTCTGATGTTGTTCGTCTTGACTGTTACTTATTTGCACTGCAGATAATGAGCGGCAGACTGCTGACTCATTACTCTCATTCCTTTCATAAAGAAACGATACAATGATTCAGATCTTGAAATTTTGTATTTGCAAACATGTAAATAAAATTAAAATTAAAACTTGGCGCAACTCACATCAACTTGCCAGTATAGCAGTATTTCCAGCATTAAGCTTATAATAGTAATAATAATGCTTTACTACTAGCATAGCCTACTTTCAAGATTGCAAACATTCGTTAATTATGAATGCATAGAATTGTTAACGTATAAATAAAAGTAGAAAATATAGCATTTTGTTTATATATAGAAAACCACATTATACAATTACAGGAAGATAACAAGGTAAGTTATAAAGTTCAATTTGGTATCAATTCACTTATGTGATTAAGATGGTAACTAAGTAATGTATGTAAAAACTGCACCTTTGCATGCACACACGCTCACCTGTCTAAGGAGGAAATATAGGAAAAAATATACTTATATGATAAAGTTAAGATATGAGATGAGGATATAATAGAAATACATGGGAACTATAAGAATATAAAACAAATGATTTAGTTATAAGGGAAACAACAATTGTAAAAGTCTAGAGAGTATAAGAGTGCAATTTGGTATTAATAACATTGGTATTTCTGTCTAAAACAGCACAATGTATGTACAGTAGTAAGCAGATTAACAAAATTAACAATTATTTGGAAATCTTTCACCAATCAACATTTACTTGAAATAAAGAATGTTATCATCACAAAAATCAATGAAGAGGAATATCATCTCAATCCACACATGCTAACATTAAGTTGCACAATGAGTAGAATATAATGGTTAAATTGAAATGCAAGATTGATTGGGAGTAGCTCAAGATTTTTCTTTGAGCTCAAAGATCTTTAACGTTTTGGCTTCATTCAAAATTTGTAAATGAATATAGCTTCAATACAAGTGCAAAAGTGAAAAAACTGTCAAGATTATGAATCTTTACAACATTTTTCTGCGACATTAAACATATTCTAATGCCTTATAACATAACCTTTAAACGTGTTGCTAATACACTTTATTTATTATGGGTAACTGAAAATGATTTTGGTACAGTTCAAACGAAATTCTTTATAATATTAAATATGTAAATATTAGATAATTTTCACAAGAGCTGCAGCACTTATTTCCTCTATAAAATAAACTCAGTGGATATGAGATTAATGGAACAATTCAAACTTTGAATATTAAAAAAATTCAAAGTCAATGCTTTCCATATTAAAGTAGTTATTAATGAACAATTAGCTGGATTAAATCTAGGAATAAAGAAATGAGATGGTAAAAATGCCGTAACATCGATAGATGTATAAGAGGAAATCATTTCAATGCCATACAGTAGGAATAATATATTAACATAGACTATCCCCATTTATGGGTAATCCTTAGTACGACCAATGACGAGAAATGAACATCCACTTAAATTAAGACATTAAATGCGTTCTTTCTAAGCAACTGAAAACTATTTTAAGAATAACTTACCAAGGATCTGTCCAATCGAGTCCTACATTGGTAATACGCCTTTGTAAAGGCGGTTTTCCTCCTTTACTGTTATTGTTATTTATATAAGACTTAGGAGGAGCAGGAGCTGGTCTCACCGGAAGACGCATTTCTGGACCTACATGTATACTTATCATTAGAGAAAAATTCTCTTCGACGTTTATAACGACAAATTAAGTTCACATACAATAAAAGTGCCAGAAACTATTTATCATCGGTGATTTTTAGAGCTAAGGGTTTTCTGTACTCACCGTCAATATTTTTATTCCTCTAAGCAAAATAAATCAATTAGAAATCACCCAATAAGTATCACGTTAAAACAAACTGTAAACCTTAAATATTGCTTAGCCATACACTCATATTACTTGCGATGTCTTTGTCCATCTTACAGTCATTGAAAACCCACAACACGTAGAAAAGATAAACAAATTGATCAGTCCGAAAACTCAATTGGATTTCGGTGTACTTATTTGAGAACACTTTACAGAATAAGAACTTTGTTTCAAGTCAATAACATATGATCTTTGTGAAAGCAGACGCAATTCAATGTCAGTAGATATCTACGTAGAGAGAGAATTTTAAACGGTCCCATAAGTCGATTTTCAATTAAATTCCCGTTTGAAGATCATTAAATTAAAGGTATCGAGAGAAATATTACCTTGCGCTGGATTTCTAGCCATATCCAACTTTTGACCATTGCAATGTCAACGAAGACTACGAAAAATAAACAACTGAATGGGCACTGCGAAAGTAGGGAAGATAAATTTTACGGCTTTCTGAGAATTGTTTCATTCATCTATATTTTTTCATTTTATACTCAGGTTACACTCATTTCAATTTATTTTGCATTGATAGTTATGTCATTGCATCCATATTGTTGTATCAAATAAAATATGATGTGTTACTATTATTTAAATTAGGTCACGTAAGTGAGCCATATCGGCCATATCATACACCCACCAACACATTCAATGTTAAAGAAACCGCTGATAACTTTCCCAGAAGAATTAAGAAAAATCGCTTGACAGTATACATGAATTTCTTCAATACCGCTCTGTGTGGTAATTAATCTATTTTTAAGTGCATTTTAAGTAATAATCTGGTTACTGCCTATAGTAATAGGTATAAATACTTAACTCATTTTAGTACTGGTCCTACATTATATACAATTATTACAATAATTATAGAAATTCCACTAGCTATCTTTGTATTTAATTTTTATGTAGTGATAAGATGCCGCAAGACTTAATTTAAGTATATGTGTACGAACGACTCTAGGATGATATTGCAAGATCTCGCTCAAATTTAGCCGATTTGGGAAATAAGCTGCATGATGCATGCATCCTCTCTGCCTCACGCCAAAAGAGTAAAAAATTATTTTTTTTCCTCCTATTTATGAAACGAGGTATTTCCGCTCAAAATCTTGTTTTTCCTCATACAAATAACCAGTTATACAGGGTGTTCTATTTTACTGGAATAAATTAAACACAATACACGATAAGACAGTTTGTCGCATTCTCAGAGAGAGATTGTAAATTACCACGGAACGATCGTTCCGTGGTAATTTACAATCTCTTTTTTATTTAGTCGGAGTCCTCGAGGACTCCGACTAAATAAAAAAATGTCGCTTCGACATTCGATTCTATCGTGGGGGCGTAGAAAGTTATGTAACGTTGGAATGGAAGCCGGAAAATTTTTAATCAGTGAACGCGACGCTTGGGGAGATAATATATAAATTATGTTAGGAAAACCATAGTAGCAAATCCACTCTTTCCAACTTCAGTGCACCTTGAGAACCTGGAGACTTTATTACAGTGTCCTTCAAATATAAAGTACCATACGTTGGCTGAATATTTTCTCTAACGATCAGTTATAAAGAGCAAAGGTACCTTTATTCTAAACACCCCTGCATGTTGCGTCATTTACTGGCGCCCGCTGGAACTTAATCATCTTCCGTTGTTTCCTTTCCGACCGCTAGAAGTAGGGTTTCAAACCCACAGCAACTTTCCGACTTATTTACCCACTGACAAAAATAAGTTTGTCTGACTTGATGGTGACTGTCCTTATCGGCCACCAACAGCATGAAATTTACACAAACCCAAATTGTACGCATAACATAATGTTCGACGTTAGTTAGATAGTTTAAGCTATCGCCAGAAGACAGTTGCTTGCTGGTGCGTTAGGAGTAAAATTACCAGAGCAAGCTCGGATCCTAGTATAAGGTTCCCTGAAAGTACAAATCATGGCATTTTGGGTGCACAAATTATATGTACAGTTATCTCAATTTTTTAATATCAAACAACAATACTAGCATATTGAAATAATGTGCATTCCTTTTGAGATATTCAAGTTGATACGCCCTTCTATAGATGAAATCTGTCAAGGTTTTCCAGTCCTCTCACATTTCTTTCACTTTAGACTCGCCTATACATCTGCTCTAACTTCCTTTTATCTGATTATATGCACAACCCCTTTCTTGATGATTTAACCCAATGTATTTTTAGTCTTCATCTACCTATCAGACCATTATTTTGTATTTTCTTTGTATGTTAAGGCCGTTTCAGCTTTGAACTGATATATCATGGATATAAAACAAGGTAGAAGTTGAAGACAATTTCAATAAAGCAGCAACTCTAAAAATGCTTATGAAGTTTATCAAATGTGCTACTAAATAAACCTACTTTCTAAGATGACTTTGTTTCAGTCTTCTAATCTGGGTGTCTAGCTTTTAGACAACACAACCCTTTCTCTTATGAGATACATCAACTCTGTAGTTACCTCCCATGTCACTAACCTAACTAGCAAATGTGGATTTTCCATTCCAGCAATTTAAAAATATTTCAATTTTTCTGTAACATGAAAATGGTGACAACATCTATTCAACAGATTTCCTAGTAAATAATACTGTTTTATCTATAATGACATCAAATAGATTAAGATTCATATGCTTACACCAACAAAAGATCACTTAAGCCAAATCACTGGAGTAATTCACATAGAAAGCTTTCCCCTTATTTTTAGCCTGTGTATACATTGAGCATTCAAAAAATTTACTTAAACACCACTCACCAAATTGAGCTCCTTTCCTTTGACCTTCCAAGTTCTTAACTTTCATTTAGGTTCATATATTAATAATATATTTTCACATGAATTTGAAAAAAAAGTCTCCTGCTATTCAAACAAGCCTATTCATTTCCAGACATTGATAGAACTATAATGAACAATATTCGATTGATTGGAACAATAATGATGATCCAAGGATAAAGGAAAGGAAGGTAACTTAGTAGGTTGTAAAATCTACGAAAATCCCAAAGGAATAACAAGTGTGAAAAATAGCGACACGACTGGGACACGAACCCAGGTCTCCCACTTTCCGGGCAGGTATTCTAACCACTGAACTACCGTGCCGCGTCTCTCTCTCCCAGTCGTGTCGCTATTTTTCACACTTGTTATTCCTTAATGACGATCCATCTTACCAAAAAAAGTGCAGGAATTTATATTTCCTCCTCATCTTCTAAAGGAAAGAATAAGACTGACTGAATTACTAAGTATACCAGAGAATTGCTAATTGAAAATTCCCTTATCGAAAATAAAAAAATAGAAGTTGAAGCTGAAGTGACTGAAATTAAAATGCAGCTCATCTGGATATCTTAAAGTCTGGCAGCATTTAAAAGAATAATATTAAACAGTATGTCACCTGAAAAAAGGAACACCCCCAAAACCGGCAGTATTCACCACCAATCGATTCCGACAAGGATTAATTGAAAGGAAGTGATATATTTACAAAAATATCTTTATTGTTATAGGCAACAGCAAGTGTGACATAAACTGCACTTGCATCATATACAAATATTTCCTGCCATCATACAACTCCCTCCCTTAGTTCAACGCAGGCAATTTCTCATGCATTAGTGTCCTATCTACATTGTAATGCACAAATTTCTTATTCTTTTCTCCATCAGTTAACTGCTAACACTAGTGATTGTTGGACAATGAATCAGTTCTACAATTATGGATAAAGTTGAAACACTTCATCAGGCAGTACTAATGAAATTTTGTTTTCTATGCCTCTTTTGAATCATCCAGGTCATCAATACCAGGAAATTGAACTTGCGCCACTTCCTGGTGCAATATCTCACAAATACAAAGTTCAATTAAAGCTTATCCATAAAATACACCAATTCATATTACATTATAGAACACTGAAATACAAGCAATGTGACACATATGAGTTACACAATCTGAGATTAAGCCAGGTTAAATAATACATAATTGGGCGGTCAATGAGCACAGAATAAAATGTTATTCTATGTATTTAGTTTGCAAATATAAGTTGATTTTGGGAGGGCAACGTCTCTGAATAAGAAATTTTTAGGATTCCCAAATGGATTAATCAAATGACTAATAGCATCCCCCACAAATATTACTGTCTTACTACTTAAACAAAAAAGTTTTCCCCCGTGGTAACTCAAGGCACTCTCATTTCACATTAGCACACAGCCATTACACCTGAGCAGGCCAATTTGTTTGCCATTTCTGCCAAATATAGTAAACATATTAAAACAAAATTATTAAGGCAGAAATAAATGCTCATTTTATACTTCTGATACAACAACAAAGATTAATACTGAGTAAGATATTAGTAATGGCTTGGAAATGAAAAAAAATGTTAGAAAGCACCTCATCTCTGCCATGTAAAAAGGTCATAAATGAAACATTACTCCAACTAAATCAAAGTGAGTGAGAATCAGTCGCAGTAATAGGAAATAAGAGAGGTGAAGACAAGGATGACATTTGCTTGGAGAGCAATCATCTCCAGGACTAAATTTTCCAAATACTGTAACTTTCAAGTTAAAATTAGCCCAAATAATTCTTTGAAAAATTACTGCATTACCTAGAGGGAATAAATTTTAGGATAGTTTATTAATTCAAATTTCAGGGTGTTTAAGAATGAGAAGACAAAAGGCAAACAAAATCATTAAGGCCATGAGATGCAAATTTGCTGCCAATGGCAGCAATATAAAATGCTGCTTTACATTATTATTTTACGTTCAAGTTAATCAGCATTTGTCACATATATCTAAGCACCATTTGAGACAATACTGTCATTGCCTCAACTTTTGAAGCATTCTATTTTCTACATACAGGGCACTTAATAAGAGAATTGAAAATATCAAGATTGGCAAGATAAGAGGAAAAAGGCAATATTATTACATTCAGAGAGAAGAAAATTATAATTGCAAGCTTATCCAACAGAATAAACCAGGTAAATGAAAAAAGAAACAGATTTATGTTATGTTTTGCAACTAATTAATTTCAGACCAAGGACATGATTATATAGATAAAAGATAATTCTACTACATAACACCCAGCTTGGTGATCGTGTGATCCAAAAAACATAATAAAATACATTTTAATTGATCATTTTAGCAAAATATGAAGTAACTTATTATCAGCGCTAAAATAGGCAAGCCTATTATTCGACAAAGAGATCTAGTTTTTCAGTGTGAAGAAAGAGTACAAGACATTCTCAAAACGTTTCACAGGAAATGCTCAGAATATCAATTTAAGCAAAAAGCAAGATGGTTCAATGAATAAATTATATTACAAAATCAATGACTTCAATTGCCACAAAAATATTTCCCATCAAACACTGTAATCGTCATATTTTTAAAGCTTAGTTTCAGTGGTTGATTGCAAGGTGTTAATCCCTGAACAAAAATTCTGAAATATGACACTACTTTCAGTCTTTCAATACACACCAAAAATATTATGCAATACAGTACGTTGAATAGCAATTGAAATTGACTATTGAAATATTATTATATAGTAATCAGATACAACAGATCTAACAGAGGGTGTTTTAAAACATCAGGAATAGCCACTAATACCATTCACCTTCACAATCACTGAAAATAATTTCAAGATCAAATTAGAACATTTGTGATGAATATTTCGAGTATGAGATTCAATATTTGTACCTAGCTGACAATGATTCTTTGAATATTATCTTTAAATTAAGGTAAATAAAATTACCTTGTAAATATTATAACTACATATTGAAGATCAGTTACAGATTCATTTTCGCTAATCCCACATGTGTACGTACAAGAGCAAAGAAAAATCCTCATAATGGTAATGATTTGGAGGCAATAGAAAAAATTACGACTGAATATTGTGTGATCAAATTATTTTAGAAAATTGGAAAAGTATGACCCTCAACAATTTTTCAAATGGTTGACTTCCATGGAAACAGAGTATATGATTCATTTTGTCATTCTTGACTACCCTTATTGAGAATATATTTGTCATGAAATACAAAGCAACATTCAAAGCATAATATATCCATCATCTCACAAATGTCTGAGAATGAGGAATGATGATGTAAAAATTATAAGATGTTAAAAAAGAAATCAGCCTATTCACAGCAAGATGTCTCCCGACATTAAACTATTTGTGCACAAATCTATGCCAGTGTAAACAAAAAGTATAAACATGGCAGATATTTTAAAACTAAACTGATAGAATGATTTTGTTTGAACTCCTTAATATTTTATGGTAAACATTTTTCTGATAGTTCTAAGGATTCTTTTTTACAAGTGAAGAAACCGTACTATCCCTTCTCCACGCACAGAAACAAGTTTTTGAAACCTCCACTATTCAGCTAAATACAGGCCCCCTTACTGATACCAGCTCAAACCAAAATGAATTACTTTCATCGAAGTATCTTAAGAATGATGGAATAGGCATAAGATTGCAATAATTATACTAACCCATATAGTTTTTGATCACCATTGGAGAAATCAACTGAAAATTATAAAATATAATTATTCAACAGAAAAATATTTTTAGATGTATTTGGTAAACATTCATAAACGATAGGAGCGGAGAGGGTCTGGACGGTCTCTTGAATCTTCCATTGTCCATGGAGGCATTTATTAAAAATCACTGTCATTTAATTTTCTTGGACAAGTTATCAAAGGAGTTATTTCTTCAAGATAAAAATATATGATTAAAAGTCAACTTCCTAGTTTGATATATCTTCACAGGCATACTGATGCCATACTCTCACCAGATATCTTCCTTACATCTTTTGCATATTCAAAAGTGATGTCCTCCAATGGAGAGCTTCACTCAAGATCACTTCCCATCCCTAAACTGGTAAAACTTTAAAATTTTTCTGTATATCCACAAATATTGTCACAAACTGCACCTTTTGACTGCAACTCTATGTCATTTACATTTTTGGCTCAAGAAAACCATCTATCCACTCATGAAACAATTTTTAGAACTGGAGGGAATTTTTACATTCTTTAACACTTGACGGAGTACCAACAAAACTATAAATTATTCTAACTTGCAAAAGAGGTATATGTTACACATACATCATATATATAATTTAAAAAATAAAAGTAATGCTTTAAGTACTTAAGCCATTGCATAACTTACTTCTTGTGAAGTATTTCAAGGCTTCTCCATATGCAGCAGCAATTCCTAAATTGCCTTCACTCGTTTAATTCCATTGAGCACACAGAAGCACAGGCACACAATACAACTTTCTCCTTATTCTTATAATCAAACTTGAAAGCTATAAGGAAGCCCTTTCACCATCAACCTGTGTACAAGCTATCTCAGATCCTAATGGATTAAAACCAGGTTAGAGGCACAGAGCATTTTTACAGTGAAACTTTTCAATGTGCACTGCTAAAAATTACATTCCAATCAAGATTATGTAAATGCATCAGCAAAAAAAGTTAATGTTTCACACTTACAGTAAATAAGTCTTGCATCCTTTGATATTGCTACCAAAGATCACTGTCAATGGATCATTAATTTTTCTTGCTATTTTAAAATCATTTCATGAAATCCTATGAACCTCCATCAATTTAAAGCTCCTAAGTGGTGATTTGTATGCAATTTTCCAAGATGATATGGAGTTATCTATTGTCTATCCAACAACAAAGGTGATGATCCTCACAGAGTTTCCTTCGTTTCCTCTTAATCATGTTGCAAACCTCCTCACAAATGTCTGTCATACAGATTGCTTGAATGATATTTCACAATATTCACACTATTTAATGATAACACTTGAATGGTATCAACTATGGCAATTTGTGCTGTTTCTGCACGACACATCCGCATACGAGGACATGAGTCACTGTGCACCAAAACTAGCTTCTGGCAAAATACACTCACTACATATTTAACCAATATTGATGGAAATATTTCAGTAAGTGCTTGAAATGAATGAGTCAGAACATCACCTACTCCATGGGTATCAGGCAGAAAAAATGTCACCACACAACTTCTTCAATCTGGCCTATATATTGGTATCTTAGGGATGAATTCCACCAGAAGGACCTTCAGAATGAGATGAAAATTACAAAACCTTACATTAGAATTTCAAGGTTCTAAATAAAAAATATTCATTGATAATAACATAAAAACAGTATAACAATCCCTAGATATACTTCTGAACCCAAAGGATTAACCCTTTGGCTACCAAGGTACTTTGCAATTCACTCCTCCCAGAGGGGGAAACTGTGTTACCCCACATTTGACTGATACAATTATAATAACAAATAAATGAAAATATGAACTGAAAAGTTCTTTTTGGTAAGAATGTATATCATGCAATAAATTTAAAGCTCATTCAAGCAGAACAGCAATAAAGCTCAGATAATGCAGAAAGAAGCTATCCCCAGAGGAGTAATGCAGTAACACCTACAAAGGTTTCATTTAAAATTAGACAAAATGAAATCCTATATATGAAGCATTTGAAAAAATAAAATTAATAAGCTTTAAGAATAAAAAAACAGATGTACGAAAAAATTACACACAAAAGAAAGAATAGATGCTAGGATAACTAAGTAAACCCTTTCAGTGGCCTAGGTTTAAACTGTTTCTGGTAACAAATTTTACAATAAATTATTCTGTGTAATGGAATTCAACAAAATATCACTGGATCAGTTTAATTTCGGTATCTGATAGATTTTATGATCTTTTAAGTATCCAAAAGCCCAAATGGCAATATAAACTTTACTCTGAAAATATACCAGAAAATGGAAGGGGGAAAAAACAAAAAAGGTGTAGTACAGGCATGAGCGAAAATAACTCAAAAATTGCAGGGTAACATAAGATTAGGGATACTCGTAAAAACTCCTTCAGCAGAACATGTTGCAACACTGTAAAGAGTTCTTCCTCTGCTAATGGTATTTCTTTCGCTGGGAAGGGTATGTGAGATTCCATTTAAAGGAATGGTAGCATCAGCTCTGTAGCTGACACCCATTTAGAAGGGCGGACCTAATTTTAAGAAAAACATTGATGGAAACGTTGCATATACGCAATGGCAGCTCTAATGTATGAGTTATAGACAGTGCAGATTGAATGAATTCGCAACTTAGAATTGTCAAACAAGTTGAAATAAGTCTTTTTACCACAAAATCAACATTATGGATCTTCAAATTGCTGATTCCTAACAGAAAGAGAACAGGTGCATGGAGCATCATTTTTTCTTACCTACTGTCACCAACATTATCACAAATATGCCCAATATATAATCTCAGAATACTGTTCCAAAAAGTGATAGCGAACCTGATCTCTGATATTTCACATGGATCTTTGGTAATGATATTACTATTATAATTAACTATTTTAATGTTGCATAAGTGGGTTTAGGTATTGAAAGTAATGAAACAGAAAGTTAACGACTTCTTTAATGCTATTCATGATTATTTTATTATTCAGTGCTGATAATGTTTTCGGTAATATGTGTAGATTGTTTCAGGGTGTTTCTCCTATTATTGCCTTAATTGTCATCGATATAAAATTTGAAAGTAATTTATTGGTAAATTAATCCAAAACGAACACCAAAGGAATCTGCGACCAATATTAAAAGTAATAAATTCATTCTTTCAGAAATGAGCTTGGATGCAAGTGATCCATGTTACTCATGATGCGCTGCTTATTGTTGCAACTTTCCTTAAAGAAAAACCAATCAACTCTAGAGTTAAATGTTTAGTTAATGGAGGATAGTATATTTTGCGATTAATTCCTGGGAATGTGAGTGGAAAAAAGGTTCAATGAAAATATGTTGTTTAATTACCTAACCGAATCTTACATGTGCGTAAAGTTCTTATCGAGGCTATAACTAAAACTCATAAATGCTAAGGAATGAAGAGAGAACATTGTAGTTTTCCTTATAAAGTCGTTCCAGGAAGTTTGGCTGAATATCACAGAATTTAATTAAAATGCTCTTTCCTTGTCTGCAATTTACGTTTGATGCAATTTACTTCCTCTTTACTCAATTACTTCCTAATTATGTGACGGAACTGATTCATAAGCATTCAGCCCAAGCGTTTTAATTATATTTATATTAATAATTTAAAGGTGACTAATAAACTTTAAGAAAGAGAATATATTGGTGGGAAAAAGTTTTCAGAGCTGAAGGCTATTGAAGGAATGTGGAAAAACACCCACACAACAAGAGGGGTGAGAAAAACCAGCAAAAACACAAAAATTACATAAAACACAATGAAACATGAACTCTACAATGTAATTACACTTAAAGATTATTAAATGTCTAATCTATTGAAATCTAATGAGCATCAATGAATTAAGTTAAGTTACAACAACAGAACAAAATTCAATAATTGAATAAAAAATATCAGTCATTAATCAAAGTTGATCTCTAGTTATTTGATTTTCAGTCTTACTTCTCATTGTTAGTCACAAGTTAAGGGATTATTTACCTGCAAGGAAAAAGAGAGAAATGTTAAATAACTGGGCGGATAATTTGTTTGATTATATTCTTTAAATGATTTATGAGTATTTTTTGTGGTATTATGTTGGTAAACAAAGAATACCTTATCAATCTATATATCCCCCATTGCTCCTGATTACCAAACGAAAACATTCCTGCATGGATTTAATTATGTATATGAAAGAATTTAACCATAACTGCACTTTCCTTGCCTGCAATTTACATCTTTGATGCACTTCACTTCCTCTTTACTCAATTGCTACTTTGTTGCATGATAGAACTGTATATATACAGAAAGTATTACTCATTAACTATTTAAATGGTCTGATACACAATAAAGTTTATTTTATATAGTAAGAATATCTTTTGTTAATATTATCTTCAGCAGAAAATTGTTAGGGTTGATTATTGAGAAATTAATTTGGTTATTATAACCCTTCCCAAGTAATCACATTATTTTAAAACTCCAGATTACAGAAGCCCAGCTGCTAGGATTGCAAATAGCATAGCAACCATGTGCATTTCACCATGGATTAGTCTGCAGGTGATACCTGCACAGCAGGGGATATGGGCTTTTCTCATTTGCTTCCCCTTTCATTTTTCTCTTTTGTTTCCTAATGGGAATACTGAGGTTCAAGCAAGTCCTTTATTTCTTCCAATGTGTAATTCTTCCAACATAATGCTTGCTACACCTGTTTTAGGAAGTTTACTCGCCCATCGTCTTGGACCTATTTATTGTGTAGGTTTACCACATGGAAATGAAAGGATTTAGGAAAAAACCAGCGGATCTGCTGTGACCATTTCTTCTGCATTTCTAGTGCGGATGTGGGGTGAGGAAGGTTTTGGCACCCTGGCACTCCTTAATAAGTGCTAGGGTTTCCATGCAAAGCATGCCTTTTGGTATAGGAATTATTTGTGAGATTTTAGTTCTTCTATATCTGCGAAGGAGGAATGTCAGTGTCGCTGGATTTTACCCTTCAATTAATACTTAAAGGAGTTTGTTGACAATCCCCACCTCTTTCATCGTTGTGAGAGGAATGAGTTGATTTCTCTGACCATATTCTATGTAAATAAGAATTAGATGAGATAAGAATCAGATTATCTGAAATGCATACTCAGTGCCAACTTTTCGACAGGAAGCGAATTTGGAATTTCCCTTAAATTACTCGATAACAAATTCTCATTTGAATTAGGAATAGAGAAGCCAACGTTGGGTTACAATCCATGGAAAGATATTTCACGAATTCGTGGTGTTACTGAACGTTAAAATATGAGTGAACATGTGCAAACGAGGATAAGTCACCAGAAAAAGTTCCATTATTAGATGAAGCAGCATACGGAGCTTTTAGTAAAACTCAGATTGTTCATGTCTTTGAATAAAAATGAATAAACAGACAAAGAAAATCAGGTATCTGGAAAAATAAAAGAACATCGCAACATCGGGCTGTTTTGGGCACAATTCTAAGCAATAAAATGTAGCTCTTCATAAGCATGCTGAAGAAGAATTAATGGACGTGTAGGCAGACAATGAAAGCGGGCAAAAATTCAAGAAAAGGCAAGTTTAGTTGTTTCAAATCTCGGGACTTTTAACTTCAATTACTCTAACCACCACAACAGTTGGTTGTGGCTCTTTTATTTACATCCCACTTAGTCATTAACATTTCAAATAATGCCCAAAGTGACATTTCTGACTTACACAGTTCTTGGTTATAGCATTTGAAAATTAATGTCAAAACCACAATAAATCATCATACAAATCACCATTATATCTTAATAAGGATACATTACTGATAACAAGTTAGTAGACAGTTAAAGTATTTAATAATTTGAATTATATTCTGAAGTAATCTTGATTTCAAAGTGTGACATTTACTCACGCTCGTTGGTTTTAGCTAATAATTCTTCAATGTTGAAATTTTGATTTGAGGGATTTCGTATTATTCTTTCATAATTTCCACACAATAATCTTTAAGGATAATTTTCAAAAATAAGCTAACTATATTTTCTCTAAAAGACCATTTTTTAAAGGGAGTTCTTTCTTTTTATCATATAAAGGTAATCAAATTCATCTGGTAAGTTCAGTATATACAATATCAATATAGGTATGTTATGGGACGGATGGTATAGGATATTATCATTGATAACTCAAGAAAAATTGTACTAATTAATAAGCTATATAAATCAACATTTAAAGCAGATGGATGATAGCTTCATATTTAGCTACCAGCCTTCAAGAGCTGAGGACAAGGAAAAATTATGAGTGTTAAAGAGAGAAACTTCTCCTTGCAAAAGCGTCAGTACCAAAGAAAGAAATGGTCATCTCCAGGTGCGTACAGTTGAGAAGATTTTATGAGTTCAAGAATAGCATTTCAACATGTTTTTTTACTCAGAATCAATGTTTTCATCATCATCAGGAATACACTCTATAGGGTAGTGCTTGCCTATAACCCAGACACTGGGAACCTTTTGTTGGAAGAATACAATATTTGATGACATAATGAATTGATAGCCAATATGGTGCCACACTATACCATGAGATACTGACATTTCCCATGTTGTTATTCCAATGATGGCTTAAGATGTTGTCATTGATGAAAATCCAACGGCAATTGATGAAATTCACATTTACTTACTTAAAAATTTAATATTTTAAAATAAAGAATGCATAACCAGTACAATGTCATCACAGTTCCCCATTGCAACTCTTTCTAGTAAATTTGTTTTCCATCCAACCATTAATCTAATATCCTACTGGAAAATCAACCAAGTACCCTTGTTAGTTGACCATTAGCAATATTTCTAGCATTTCTAATTGTTTATTCTCTCTTCTTCAGATCTTCCACAACCCGTTGCAGCCAAAGTAACTTCCTGAATTTTCCATGAAAATAATGGTTTATTTCACTAGATATAATATTAGGTTATTAACTAATGTGCAAGGACTAAAGAACAATTGCTATCTTTACTGATATACTTTTTCAATCAACATCTTTTTTAGAAGTGACTCATATGAATACATAGTGAAGGAGGTGAAATAGGGAAAAAATCCCCTACAATTAGATGAAGACACCCTATAAAAGATGCCATGCTGTTCAGGCAAGTTTACAGAGAGATGGCTATCAATACACTTCAAAGGATAAAATAAAGAGATCATGTTAGGGAAGATGGATAAGTAAAAAGAGAAAATTTGATCAGTGACCATATGATCCAGATATCTAAAAGAGAAATAATGGCCTAGGTTCAAACAATTTCTCATGACCTTCATCTAGTCCTCATTCATTGAAAATTCTTGATAATTAAATCTGAACTTTTCTATGTATAATAATCAAGTAGTAGTTGGGTTAACTGCACCTCAACTACTAGGTTATTTGTGCCATGATCATAACCATGGTCTTTTTAATTGTACCTACTAACATAGCACTGTTGCCAATAAATTTTGGGCTATGCCATGCTATAATACTGATAGAAGCGCAATTTTTGCGGAAAGCTTGGTAATGACTGATAGGAGGTCTCAATTTGATTCACAGTTACATTGACCTTGTACAATGATCACATTTTCTGGTGAAAGGAATGCCATATGAATGTTAAAGGGTTACTATTAATTCAATCCATGGTGTTGATTAACTTCCCACTATATTTCAGTACCAATAAGATTTATTCACATTAAATTATTTAGTGACACCTTACCATGTATCGGAGTAAGGGTGAAATTATTTCATACCTATAAAATGACCACAAGTCAATAATCACAAACTCATTGCAAATAGAAGATTCATCTTATAAATAAAAGAATAAGGGACCAAAACTTATTGAACAAATGCATAACATTCACAATGAAATGAAAGAGCTCACTTTTTATAACTGATTGATTATTGTCACAAGTTTTATTATAAAATGGTAGCAACCTCTTAGATGTGTTATATTATTTTGTGGTTGGAGCAAGATAAAATGATTTGATGTTGATAGATGGTGGGATATCAGAACTGAACAAAAATAAAGAAATTTCGTTTAAACTAAGCAAAAACAGGAATGGAAAAAAACATGGTTTGATGCTCAGATGTATACACATCACACATCAAGCTCCATAGATTAGACTATATCTTCAAAGCACAAGATGTACTTGTAATGATAGATAGATACTTGTATAGAAAGTCACTGAGGTGTTATTGAATTGTGAGAAGAGCTCATACACAGTAAAAGTAAATGTTGAATGATGTAACCAATGCATACTTAGTACTATATGAATCTATCTTAAAAGGGTACTGACCACAGATGGAGTCACAACTTACATATTCCATCATTGATGAAGAATCACAACGCTGCTTTGCAAGCCTCCAATGTAATCCAAGTTTGTGATATAGGTGACTGTTTTCCCATTCCAGAAGTTTTTCTATTGAATGCTGTGTCTGAAATAAAAGAAGGGAATGGTCAAAGATCACGTGTTGAACAATGCTAGTCATACTAATATTTTAAAGATATGATTTTTCTAACATTTGGCTGAAAAAAAATTGTCACATTTTATACAAGATAATCATTTAAAAACAAAAATCATTGGTAACCATTTAAATTACAATACTTCTTCCATAATGATATTAATTCCACTCTTTATATGGGGAATAAATTTAAGATTCAGCAATGTTGGAAACATATGAAAAACACATCTCCCAGTTTCTTTAAAATGGGATCCTAGTGGTGATAATTTCCTCACAGTGAAACATTTAAAGTTTTCTTTAAGAATCGGCTACATTAATGCAAAGCTGTAATAAATAAAATTTTAACATTATTGATTTTATTAAAAATAATACTAGCTTTAACAGACAATAAAGACAAGCTTTTTTTATTATTATATATTTCAATGGGGAAATGGAGGATTTTAACTTCAGTGGAAGGAAATGTACTTTATAACACTTTAAATGATAATAAAATTACAGTACATCGATACTCCTATGTTACCTCAGCACAAAGTATAATGATGATTGACTTACTCGCTTAGATAAACAGAGAACTGGCCACAAGGAGCAACCAAGAGTACAACAACAGCAAACACAGCCACAGAAAAGCCAACGAGCATTTACAGGTAAAGTTTTCCTAAGAAGTGCATTGACACGTCCAACTGTCTCTTCCAATTCCTCTGGAGCTACTCTGGACACCAATCCGGGAGGGAATTCAGTGTCAAATCTATTGCTGAGTCCAAACCTAAGACATGGTTTCGGATTATGTAGATATGTATAATAGATAATACACAGTTAATATCATGATAAATAAAGGGTTCCACTGATATCAACATTAACACAAAAACACACCTTAATATGCAACAACAATCTCCAGTCATAAATCATGAGCAAAAACATTAATTTATATCAGTATGCAATTCATAGATCAGTAAATAATTTTCTCGAAGAACCAAAAGGTGTCCAAATAATTCTTAAAATATTTTGGAAGAAGTGTTTATAACTTGAAAACTCTACGACAATGCGAAATTACAATTGAATGAGACCAAAACAATCGCTCTCCTTGAATAATTGCTAAACGATCACGATCCTGGATAGAGATAAGACGAGTAGCGATATAGTGGAAATAAATTTCATCAAAACAAAATCAGCTGATTCTCCGTTTGAGATTTCGCCTTACATAATAACCATTTTACTAAATAAGTACGAGATATAAAATACTTAAAATGGCAATAACTCCGTATACAGTGCTTCATAGTATAAAGAGAGAAATTTTCACAGCAAGGTTAAATATTTTAATCCTTAATGGACTCGTAAAGGAAACACCAGATGATCTTACGCTAGAAATTCAATCGCGTGAATTACGGTTATAGCAACTTAATTATAAGACGAAATATGTTCACTTACACAGTCATATTTCCAGCACCTCGAATAACAACAGGGTCAGGTACCAAAGTAACGTATGTATCCTCCAGAACTCCTTCATTTTCTTCTTCTTCCTCATATATTGCATCGAAGTCTGCCATGATGATAGACTCTTTGACTCATGGGACATCAGCATTCATAAGGATCATATGAGAAATATAACAGTCAAGCATAGTTAATAACGCGCGCTGTATTCATTAATACATGGATATTACTCCAAGGTCGATCAATTAATGAGTACTGCAAGTGCAAGGAGCAAAAAAAAACGTGTAATTTTCTGATAGTAAGGGAGAGTAATTGCTTTTTTTAAGTAACCTCGTGAGTAAAGGCAATCCCTCATACACTCGACATTTTTTTGGTTCTACAGCTTTCCATATATTTTTATGGAAGTTTTCATATACTTTTAAGAAGTAGTTAATTAGCGGTGACCTATTCCAAGAATACTTTAATATTCGTAAACATTCTGAGATGAAGCCAATATTAAATAAAATATTATCAATTCCCGATGGAGATAGATTCTCAAGGATATCGAAAACAAAGAGAATTATAAATATTTATTTTTCGAATATTGAAAATAAGCATTTATAATAGCCTTTTAAATAAAACGCTTGCAGGGATATATACGTAAACGTTTCGATTTTGGTGAGACATTCACTGTCAGAAGCCTTACATATTGATATTCAGGATATTGTATCCCGAATTTCTCATATGGGCGCATAGAAAATTTGCCATATTAGCGATAGCAACTGCTTTCCTCAAGTAAAAACATGGCATCGCAGGGGAGGTTGATCCTCTTCAAGAAAAACAATATATTGCCATGTAGTTTTATAAGTAATTTCAAACAAATTCACTTAAGTAGTTCGCTTAATTTTGCTCAAGAAGCAAAAGAGCTTGATCTTTCAGAAGCGACGGAAAACGTACAATTAGAGGGTGATGCGAACGAAACAGTCGACCAGGAATATTTAGAAAGATTGCGGAATAAATCTCGCCTGAGGCCACAAGAACATAATTTGTTACACGGAAAACCTCCGTATTCCGAAAAATTCATACCGTATCATGATACTATCCGGTATAAACGAAAATTGTATGGCCGCTACGGAGAAAGAAGTGATGTCGACCCAGCTATTTTGTGGCCCACAAAGCACGAGTTAACAGAAATGATTGAGTATGAAAGAGTTGCCCATCCCGATACTTTACAAATAATGGTATCTCGCCACAAAGTAAAGTTGGAAAAAGAAGCAGAGGAAATGAAACGGAGGTAAGGTTGCAATAATTGGAGAGTAATCAATTGATTGATATCAAAACGGTGTGGAAGTGGCGAAGAAGATTTTACACGTTGTTGTTCATTAATTATAATTTATTTATCAAGAGAAAATGAAATTAACTCAAGAGTAGCAAAGCTAGAGCAATGGAAAGCTGAAGTTGTGGAACGTGCCAACAAAAAACTTAGAGAAGCTCAAGCAGCCAAGGTAATTTTTCACACTATGAAGAATGGAATATATGTTTTTTAATCCTAATAATTATAAGTATTATTCTTAATTATCTAAAAATTTCATCATTAATTCTTTGAAAGAAACAATGCACGAGTATGAAATTAAACCAGGTACTTTCAACCAAAAACTTATTTTCACCAAATGAATATTTGATAATGTTCAAATACTATTTAATGAAGGATTTAATGTAACCTCTTTATTCACACTTTAATGCTAATTAATAACGAAATTTATTTTAGGAACGAAAGGAAAGGTTGGTCGAAGAAGTGCGTCGGTACTTCGGGTTTAAAGTTGACCCTAGAGATGAACGATTTAAGGAAATGCTGGAGAAGAAAGAAAAAGAAGAAAATAAGAGGATAAAGGAAGAGAAGAAGAAAGCAAAACAGGCTAAAATTCTTGCAAGGCTTACTGCTACGGCGAGTAACCCGAATACTCAATAAATTACCACCGATGCCAAAGATGAATACTTTGTATTTAAATATTGATTTTAGTTTCATAAATAATATTCGTTACCTAGTTTCCAACTCTTTCATTTCATGCAAATAAGGATCCATCATTTTTTTAAACTGATTCTTTAAGTCTTAATCCGTTTAATTGGTAATAATTAACAGAGAGATGATTGTAACAATTTGAATACAACTTCATGACTGTATGAATAAGCAAATGTTGACTAAATGAGTATATTGTTACTGAAATTTTTAAGTTTAAACACTCGGAGGATATCAAGATACTAAATAAATATACGTAAATCGGAAGAAAAATAAAAATCCCCTTTAAAATCTGAAATGCTCCAGCTGATGACTAAGTACTTTTTTCTCAACCGATCTCGTCGAAAGGCTGAAATAAAAGTTACATAAAATTATTTGGAATGATATACTAAAATCTTAATGCAAACTGAAAACTTTATTCTCATACAGAATCAATTTATTTAACATGCGAAAATATTTTTGCTAACGAATATTATCACAAAATAGTCACCCATGCTTATATCGATTAAAGCTCTTGGTATCTACCATCACAGTAATGAAATAGATTATAGAAGTTGATGAGGAACATGACTATTTCAAAATTTCTGATGCGATTTACTATGGTCACTTCATTTAATGTTGGATAATAAGATCACTTTACAGGAAAAATTCAGTCTTTCACGGATGCAGCAATCACGTTTTATTCTGTCGCTTATCTTTCTCTAAATTTGAAGGTAACTACTACAATCATAATACCTTTTACTTTTAGATGGTTTTAAATGTTTCTCACTAACGTGCTTAATAATGAATTTCTTAGACTGCGATTTTGTGTCGCAAACACCACATTGATAATAAACCTTCTTATGAGCTATCTTATGCTTTTCTAGCTGTTCTTTATGATCAAAACAAACACCACATTCACGACACTGCAAAATTTCAATGGTGACATGGCAACGTAAGTGAACATTTAAAGTGTCATTGTCAGCACTGGAGAAATCGCAGAACAAACATTTCAGATGTTTCTGTGATTTATGGATAGAAGTTGCAGCAAGGCTTTCTCCAGATTCATCGAAGATTGCCTTTTGTGACTTTTCTACACTGATTTCATGACAAATCTCCTCTGAGTTAATGCCCAAGTGAATATTGCAATGACTTTTATACTGAGTTTCATTTGCAAAACTCTTATCACAGATTTGACAAGTCCATCTTGTCAAATGTTCTTCTCTTATATGTAAACGTATTTCTTCTAAGTTGAAAAACTTTTCTTGGCAGATACTACATTTATACTCTTTGTGCTTGGCTGATAAGTGGGATCTCAAATCTTCATTTGCTGGAGTGCGGAAATCACAAAATTTACAACAATGATTATCCTGATTGTGTTGATCCATGTAGATAAATTTATCTAGGAAACCTTCAGAATCACTTTCCTGAAAAATGGAAAAAAAAATAAATATTAGAACCTTGAAATATTAGTGTCTTCTCTGCGAATATGAATTTTCAGATGAAGATATATAAACCTATCTTGGAAATACTTTACTTTGAACTAAAATACACGTGTTATCAAAATTTGTTTGAAGATAAACAAGAAGAAAAAGTTATACAACGATTAGCTATAGCCATCATAGAAGTTATTAGTAACTTATTACACAATGCTTAGCAAAATTTTGATGACAAATATCGGAATACGACCAACAATGCTAACGATGGGCTTTCAAATTTTAGAATTTTCCTTCCACGTGTAGGAGGTAGGTTTAACATTCACCGAAATGAACCCTTCCTAAACAATTATTGGACATTTTCCGGAAAGTAAAAGTGTAACCCACAGGCCCGGCATTATAATGATTTCTTAAGGTAAAATGAAAATTAATCTCCTATATACGATGGATTGACATGTACGGATATTAACTATAACCTTCGATTTAACTCTAACGTATCATTATAATGGACCTAATGTGTACTTTAAAGTCTGTTTTATTAGTACATTATGATACCAAGACGATCTTTTCCTACGATTGAGTGCGAGTGCCTATTTGACAAAACTCCTATACAATATGACAGTAAGACCAATTTGCAATCCATTCTCTTTTCATTGAACATTTTAAATCATTACAAAATTATTTATATCAACGTTAAGCGTAAAGATAAAATAGAAATAACTCTTCACTGTCACATTCTTTACGATCCCTAAGAAGTAGTGCGAAGCAGGTACTAAAGACGACCTAAACATTCTAAAGAAATTCTTATATTTGATAGCATTCGTGCAGAGAGAATTAGAATATTATACATGTATAATTATACAATATATATATACAATTATAGTATATGTATTCGAATGTTTGACAGATCTATGACTTTGGATTCTCAAATTCTGCCTAACCCTTACCTTAAGAATGGTCGATTACATCAAGGAGAAAGTTCTTGATGTTTCTGTTAGAGATGTCTATCTCACGATTTCAACTTTTTACTCCGATGACATACTAAACATAGAAATCATGCCAGTGATGCAAACAGAAATTCATTGCCGCGTAAACAATAACCATCTGCAACATATCAGCGCTCAGCGTTGCGCGCGTGGCTATTACGCTATTACAGCGCAAGTCACAAAGATCGATAGGTAGATGGCACTACCCTGCCGAGTTACGAACGTTCTTGACCGGGAGCCGATCGGAGTGTAAGTGAGTAATAGACGTCAATCTCACAGATAGAATTGGAAGATCAGGAACGTACGTTAAAAGGTCTGCAGGCTTTGAACGCTCGATTATTTCTTTATATTATCTTGATCATATAAAGACAAAGAAGTTCCTAGTGATTTCTGGAAAAAATTGATTCGAATACAATAGATTAGGGAAGGGTAATGCAATTGACATATGTCAAAGGTACTTATAGTAATTTTATTTCTACAGAATCGAAGGGTCCACCTCAATGGGTGAAAAGCAGCGTCAATTTACGTAAGTTTATGTTTCATTGTATTCCACTGCGAATCTAAATATGGTTCATCAGTGTAATGAAGTAATCATAGTTTTTTCTCCTCTCAATATATGTACATGCCAGAGTTTTCAGTCACATGATTATTCCAATTCAAATAACTTGTTGCTTACCCTTCAGCTAAGTAACTTTAGTAAATTTAGTAACTTATGTGTGTTAGTCCTGTAAAATACCTGTAGTAGTGTTAATCTTCTACTTGCAATCAGAGAAATCGGATAATATATCTGCCGCCTAAAGACATTTGTTGATTTGTGGTATTTGTTGCGTTAAATATATATTTATGAATATATATTTGAAGAATAACGAAGATATAATCAGTTATTGAATAAAAATTAACCAAACCGCCGAATTATGGTGAATGTGCGGTTTGTAGTTTTCAGTGGTTGAATGGTGAACGTGTACTTCTCAGAATACTTGATGTGCTGTAAATTTGAATAATACATTAGGATAATATTGAATTTTCATTTCTTTTTCTTTTCCAAGAAGTTGTTTGTAATTCATATCATTATCACCTTTGGCTACATCACCGCCAGCTTTTCACCTTTTTAGTTGTCTTTTATTCTTTTGTAACTTTTTAGGGGTTCTGGTTTCTGGCGACACCTTGAAGAAAGGCATATGAATAAATACTTACTCAATATGATATTTATAGTAGCGTTTGGCGGCCACGTTAATTGTATTTTAGGCACGGATGTCAAGAAATTAAATGTTAAACGAAATGACTCAGGGTCTTGAGAAACCGTAGAATAGTTCAAATAACTACTTATTTGAAGGTCGAGACTTTTCTGTAATTAATATCAGTTGTATGTCAATGCGTATCCTCAGCTGTTCTTTTCGAAAATGTGGTTGCAACTTCATAAATGCGTCGTAAAGCTTTCTCAGTTTGCTATCTAGAAGAGATAATTTCCACTGACCTAGTGAATATCAGGAGCAAATTCAAAAGACACAGAAATGGCAACATTCGAATTGTTTTATTTTATGGACCTAAAGCCATATTTCTTTCGAAGAAATTTTTTGAAATTGTACCTTCTAATCCTCTTCGCTCGGAAAGGCCGCTGGTCGAGATAATTTTTCACCTTTTTTACCTTTTATTTTTCTTCTCTTTCAATGTTTGATTATTTGTGTTGGTTGATTCAAAGCCGGTTAAGAGGGAAGTTCCATCTATGCCTATATAGTCCGGGGCCCAGTTGGATGGGCCCAGGATTTCAAATGGGTATATTTTTATTTCACAGATAGGGAAATGAATGATATATCTCTAAGAAGGACCCCAGGTAGGCATTTGTACCCGGGCCCTGGGCTGGGTTAGGCACGGCCCTGGGTAGATGTTTGTAATAGTAGTAGTATTGAAAGATCTCGTTGTTTCCCGGTGAATAAGTTGCAGGAAGAGCTCTCGGGTTTCCAACCGGGTAATGTTATTGGTTTGCACCAAACCAATAACATTACCCGGTTGGAAACCCGAGAGCTCTTCCTGCAGTAGTAGTATTGTTAAAAGTTCTTCGACAGCCGAGGTCATTTCGCCTGCACGCTCCCACCTGGAATCGAACCCAGGACCGCTTCCACTGAAGTTGAACGCGTCGCCCACTTGGCTATCCGGGAGTTCAAAGTAGATAGTTGTTTTACTCACTCTCTGTAGTTAATGATTCAAAATCTAGGATTCAAGATCTAGGTCAATGAATCTAAATTTAAAGTCTTTTCATTTTCCCCCGTGCCCTTGTCTACATTTTTTATTTGCGTATAGCTCGACTTTCTGGACCTAAAATCAAACGCTGCTTTTGCAAAATCATCACTTCATACTTCATCGCAGCATTTGTCTCTATTGATGTTGTATATTCCCTCGTCTTGTATTGTAAAAACCTGAGGTCTCAACATTTAGCAGTCGTTAAGTAACTGTAGTAATACGCATACTCTTGTACGGAAATTAATCTACTCCATAGCGCACCGTTCAGATGTAATTCCCGACAGTTTAAGCCTTAATGTATCACTCCAAATCTTTTTCCAAACGCTTCGTATCCAAGCGTAATTAAATTTTGCTGTCAGGTATATCATGTCATGCGGACATGCAACTCGTCAACGAACCCTAATAGGCTTGAAGGAGATAACAAATTCATCCTTGAAGAGCCTTGCGTGATCTGATTTATTTGCTTACATCATCAGTGATCTCAATTGACCTGTATTGCTCCAGCTTTGGAATCTTTCATCTCCAGAACGGCTATCGCTGACATAAGATTAGATTTTCGTGACTGCATTGATTTTCAAGAGTAATGAATAAAATTCGCTTGTTTTAAATTGCTTGATAGTGGCCTTATCATAAGAGAGTGAGGGTTGAATGGAAACGGTAGATTGCGACGTAGATAACAAGTGTCTTACTTGTTATTTACTCTAAAAGATAATCAATTTGCGAAAGAATTTGAGCTACATCACATAACCATGAACGTCATCAAAATATGAATAGATAGTACTCTAGCTTCAAACCTAGACTTGTGTTTAATTTACAAATCTCTCATAGGGTCATGAACTCCATCGAAAATGTAAACTAAACGAGATCAAAGTCAAGAGAATATCTATAGGATTGTAGCGTTAAGAATGCTCTCAAACTGTTCTCTCGACTCCTAAGGATGCTTATAGGAGTGAGTGGTCGAATGCTTAGTGCATATACTTTTGCAGTTGCATGAAGTAAATAGAGCAACTATTCACGATTTGGAAAGGGAGGCAGAGAGTGGAGGGGAAAGTTAATGAAGAGAATGGAAGGCCAGTTGCTCGAGAAAAAATAGCTAATGTCGAGGGTGCGAGTCCTAAAATTTGAACAAATTTTTTTTATATTACGAAAAATTCGAGTTTTGAAAACGGTATTTACATTCTGGAATGAACGTTGCTTTGTATTCAAGGGTGAATACTTCTTATGCAGTCAGAAATAAGATGAAGGTCATTACCTAAAGGAAGTTAAGCATTTAATTGTACTGACGGACTGATTCTGATTGAAAGAGATGGACTGCTAAATAGATTGGAAGGAAATGGCGAGAAGTGTGAACCGGGTCGGAAAATGTTTAGAAATAGTATGGTTTCAAAAGTAGAAATCCGAGTAAAAATAGTGGATACCGTCACGTCTGACCTGATCTCATGGTTGGAATATGCAGGAAGGTGATGATAATATATGATTTTTGATCGATATTCCGGGCGGAGTAAAACTCAAGATTTCTTCTCAAGAAGATGCCGGCAAGTAGTGGTGACATAGTAGTCTTACACTACCTAATACTTATACAAAATAAGATTACTCTATTGAGGTGACAAGTATTAAGAATGGTGCGGTATCTACATAGCTTGGCACGAGAACTAAAAAGACCGTGTCTGGTGAATGGTAACGAGAAATGCTTGGCTTCCTCTTTTCCGTGAGCCTCACCGATGATATTTATATACGTACAAGTCACATTATCTCGCCACAGAAAAAAAGTGGAGAAGAAATGAGATGGTGCCCATAGTAAATGTTTCTCATGTATGGTTGCTCTTTAAAGATTCCTCATGTGACATTTGCGTAAGCATTTTGAGCTATCCCGGGAGATTTTCTTGCATTGGGGTCGTTATCACTTCAGATTGAGCTAGCATTTACTCTTCATTTTCGCACTACCTCGATGTCCCCGAACGTTACGGGTGCAGAATTAACTAAATAACGGGAAGCTATTCCATGTAGGTACTCAGTAATGGAATCAGATTTTAAGTCGTGGAAGTTAGATGGCTCAGAATTGTTCCGCATTAAACGTATCACACTTTGTTAAATACTCTGCTACCGCTGTAACTATGAAAAAGTCTTATCTCAGTTTTTTATTAGATTAGGTACGAGTGGACGAGGAAGTATGATGATACCTGCCGACAGTGTATATAAAGTACCATTCCGGCTATTGATCAATGCCTTTGTCACATCACGATCGTTTTACGTGTGTATTAAGAATGGCTGATTAGAAAACATGCTGAAATTCATAAAAATCAGTTATCCCATTGCCCACGGAAACTAATAGACTCGAACGCTCCAAAGGAAGATGCTTCCGAAAATAACTGTGAATGAAAATCATTATCAGAAAGTTTCAAAAGAATATTGGTCCATATTACTGAAAACGTTTCTACAGATTCCTACCAAATCCTTAAAATAAAACTAAAAGTTTGGCCTTGAAATAATTATCGATTAGTGCCATAATAAATTATTTTCATTTCGCGAGAAACCAATAGCCCATACTTGCGGGATTCAAGCCTTATGTGAAATGTATGTATGTACAATCTTTCCTATGTTTGAATCATCCGCTATAAGTAACGTAACTTAGGCTTCAAATGGGGAATAATGACAGTTAACGAAAATCGGGGAAGGAAGGTGGACATTTGCTTCATGGGTGAAAACTTAACACTTTTCAATAAATTTTAGACAATGTGATCATCTTTGTTAGAAAAGGAAAGTAAATTTTAAATAAAGGTGTTACATATTACCTGTATGCAATTTCATCATTGGTGGGGAGGTAGACCAAGGGTTACAAAAAATCTTTGATGGGGCAGCAACCCCCTTGGCCATCCTTAAGCTTCATTCTAACCCTCATATCTCACAGGGAAACTGTTAAAGTAATGGTCCGGGGTTCGATTCCTGGTGGGGCCTACATGTGAAATCACCAAAAAAGTGAAGTACTTTTAACAATAATACTACTATGTTAAAGTAATGTATTATCTTGGACTCTAAGCCTGCAGATGTTACTAGTATTAAAATTCTACTATGAGAATGAATTCATCGTTCCCTCATGTAGCCCTCTGTATTTATCTTTATTATCCTTTTTATTTAATTACAGTGTAACATGGTTATGAAATAAAATGTATAAAATATGACTTAACTGTACTTCTATACAGTCTACAGTAGGTAGGTCAACTTAAATAGGTAAATATGATTGTGAGCTCACATTTTAATTTTTATAATTGTTAATATATGTAATCTTGCATTTAGAGAAGCTTTTCATAAAAAGCATTAAAATTGTAGTGGGAGTGTTTCAGACTGACTAATGGTGGCATTACTATTTTTTTGTAAATATATCACTGAATAGAAACTAAGAATAATAGTAATAATATTAGAAGTTATATATTTTCTAATAAACTTTATGCATCTATATGATTGCTCAGGAGGTATTTGTTATTTGGTTTATTTTTATTCGTTTGATCTATTTTGTTATTTCTAATTTTTCTGAATTTGTCTCAACTATAATTGGCAGTTTGGTTTACACAAATCTTTTTTTCTGAATTTTACAGATTACTTCCAAAAATAATCAATGGTGGGATAGCTGGAATCATTGGAGTGTCATGTGTTTTTCCTCTAGATCTTGTAAAAACCCGCCTGCAGAACCAAAAAGTGGGACCAAATGGAGAACGACAATATAATTCTATGTAATTAATCTTCCATTTATGATTATGAATTTATGGGCAATGATTCACGTTTACTATGATTGTCTTTTTCTAATTCATCTTTTTCAGGTTTGACTGTTTTCGAAAGACTTACAAAGCTGAAGGCTACTTTGGCATGTATAGAGGTACGTCTACTTTGATAAAATATCGACATTTTTGAAATAATAGTAACTTTTTTTAGTCCTAATTTTTGAAAGTATTCTTAAATGATTGGTATGGAAATTTTCTCCCATGCTTATTACTTACATATCTTAACTGCATACTAACAAATTTTTCATATGCTTAGGCTCAGCTGTGAACATACTCCTCATCACTCCAGAGAAAGCAATAAAATTGGCAGCAAATGATTTCTTCCGTCATCATCTATCAACGGGTCAGGGGTGAGTTGGTGATCATCTGATTTTTGATGGAAATGGAGTTGAAATGTCTCTTCAAAGTGACTCTAGAACTGAAAAAAATCTAGTAAATGGTCAATGGAGAATCCTGATTGAGTCTAGCCTTTTCGTTGAGCTATGAAATGATTCCTGGGTTTTTACCAGCTAGTGGTAAGTGGAGGAAGTATAACTTCATCCCCAAAGTTTTGAAGGTCATTGCAACCACAGATTTGCCAAAGTTTCCATTTGTCAGTATGTTGCCCTGGAAAATATTAACTGCTTGAACTGTTGTTGATTATGTCTGTAAAGTCATTAGCCAGCCATAAGGACAAACCTCAACTCCACAATTAGCTTACAAAAACTTTGGGGAGATTTAGATATTCTTCTCTTCTCACTGTATTTGTAATAAGAAGTTGTTATTATGATAGAAGGTACAAATGCTTTTGACAAGTGAAATTCTTTGATCTCTTGTTTTATAGCTGTTGAGAGGATTTTTCTAACTGTTTTAACTCTTGACAAAAATTTGATAATTCACTTCAGGTGATTCAGGTTCCGTGAAAGCTAAGCATGGGAGTTATAAACCGTAAAAATCTCTGAATGTTCTTGTACTTAACTACTCAAAACAAAAAGAATCGATCCCAAATGATTAGTAGGTTTTACAGGAAAAGAGAGATTATAAATACTTCTTTCTGTCATCACTGTGTCTAACACCCTTTCAGTACTTCTGACTGCTATGTATGTATGTAGGGCTAATTCTTAATTATATACATTTCTCTAAAATAGTAAGAAGCAAATACTCATCTAAGTTAGTAGTCAAGGAGATAAAAAGCAACATTTTTCCAATTTGCTGCATCAGATAGGGCACTGCATGTTATAGGAGGGGATTATTTCTGTCACCAATGTAAAGCTCTGTCAACTCACACTTGTGAGTCTTCCATTTCTTGAAAGAAATCCATATGACTTACATGGGTCTGTCCTCCACATCGAATGGGTTAGGGTAAATCCATTACTTCCCTCATACTTCTCAACGGCTATTAAACTTCCTGTATTTGAAGTGTATGAAGCCAAAATTTACAGTTGCAGTGGTCAAAATATTAATGAGAAATTAATTAAAATTGACACTTGCTGCTTCGAAAATTTTCTCATAAAAGTAAAATACTTCTGCCTTAAAAATATAATTATCATTCGATTATGAAACTTAAAAATTGTATTATTATTTACTCTGTTTAATATTTGTCCCAATTTTGTTTTTAGTCCAGTTTTCAACTCTAGAGTACCCCTTTTACAAATGTATGCCCTTTAATTATTATTGTCTCTAACAGTTATATTCTTAATAACAAAATATGCAAGTAAATATTTGTGAGGTCAGTGTTGTAGTATACTCCTTTATGTTTGTATTATTTACAACTTACAAAGTTAAGTTAGTGTATTTTCCTGTTTGATTTCTATTTTCCCTCCCTTATATTGTAGTTAATATTGGCTTTTTTGTGAAACTTTTTTAGTAATAGATAGTTTAATAGATAGTTTTTTAGTAATAGATATACATGCTTCTTAATTTTGATCAGAAACCTCACCTTTCTTACCTATAAATGAAGATGTACTACTTAAAACTGCATAAGGTTCAGGTCAGGGTTCACTCTAAGTTACTTGCCTGGATGGATGCACAATACTTTCATATGTGCTGCCCAATCGATTATCAAGTGCCCACTATTTGTTGAAAAATAGGAAAGTCTTCTGCTTCAGTTTTCACAAATTAGTGATATAATGAATTATTTAGTGAGATTGTGGTTCATTTTATCATTTGCATGAAGTAATTCAGAAAAATTGCAACTTAAAACTTTTCCTTGTATAAAGTGGCACAGCTCCATGTACTTTTTTTAATGCAGTAAATTTTGTTGCTCACAGTTGTGAAAAAAAGTAGAGGGAAATTTGGTTGCCAACTCTTGAAATGAAAGAGTTCATTTAGAAGAAACAAACCAGTCTATCACATAGATATTTAGATAATTAAATTTTAGGTATAAAATTCACTTTCTTTTTCTGGTACTTTTGATAGTACAGATGTACTAAATGACAAGGAAAGTCTATATCACCAATTGCTCGTTTGAGCAAAGTCTTTTATTGTAATGACAGGATGAGAACAGGAAAATTTTTGTTGTTTTATCTTTAGTAAATATACAGATAAGTCAATTTTAACATTCATTTTTTGGAATTATCTTAGTTTATAAATTAATTATATTAACTTTTATAAGTATTACTCTTTAAAGTGCCATTAAGTTTTACATAATCTTGAAATCTGTCATGTTTCCCTCAGCAAATTACCTCTTGCAAGAGAAATGCTGGCTGGAGGTTGTGCAGGATTTTGCCAAATAATAGTTACAACGCCCATGGAACTTCTGAAAATTCAACTTCAGGATGCTGGTAGACTGGCTAAATCTGGTAAGTTATAGTTTCCATTTATTTCGTATCCTACTTTTATTTTGAAATATGGCATTCTCATGCTATTTCAAGTTCTATGAATTGGATTTAAATAATTTTGTTTATTTTTTTAGAAAATGTCTCTTGTAAAAGCCTCATGTAGCATGGTGTCAAAAGTTTCCATTTAATTCTTATACATTGTTATAAAATATTATTTGTGATCTCTTATCTGTCAGTGTGAATCAAGGCAAAAGATAGGTTTACACAAAATATATCTCACAACCAAGATACTTGTCATTGATTTTATTCATAATTTTATTTAAGGAGCTGCACCAAAAGTTTCCGCTACATCTGTTGCACTAACTTTACTTCGAACTCAAGGAATATTTGGTCTTTATAAGGGCACAGCAGCTACAATGATGCGTGATGTCACATTCTCAGTAGTATATTTCCCTCTTTTTGCTCATTTAAATGCTCTTGGACCTCGAAAAAGTGATGGTTCTGGTAAGTTTATAATAGAAATTGTTTTCTGTTCACAAAAGCATTACTTTAAATAGTTCTGCATTGAATTGTAGTTTAAATTTAATTTTATTAGCGGATGTTTTGCTTTTCCTTTCCTTGTTTTTAATTTGTTTTGTCATTCCATTAAGGTTAATTGTATTAGAAATTTTATTAGTGCACTTATTATTTATTTTTCATCTTTGGTACTGCTTCTGAATTAGGGTTTATTTCCTAACTAATATCTGAAGAGACAAATAGATTTGAAATGAGATTCTAAGTATGACCAGTTAAGAAATCTTTTATTTATAATTTATTATTTCATCAATATCATATCTTCATGTTTCTCTGAAATCTAATTTTCCATTTGCTTTCTGTTAAGTTTCATGCTACTCTTTGCTCCAATACTTGATAGACCAGAACTATGAAAAATTGAATTCTACGTTTTTATGAGTAATATTTTTAATGAGTTACTGATGTGTGAGTGGATCAACTTACATAATCTCTCTTATTTTAGGTGAGGCAGTGTTTTGGTGCTCATTTTTAGCAGGTTGTGCATCAGGTTCCTTTTCTGCATTTGCTGTCAATCCAATAGATGTCGTAAAAACAAGACTGCAGCTCTTAACTCGTGCTGAGGGAGAAATACCTTACAAAGGTGTTGCAGATGCTTTCATGTAAGGTTTTTCTGTTGATTTTCATGCTCAAAGCTGTAAACATTAGTATGAAAACTATTATCTACATATTCATTAACAATAAAATGAGAAAACTAATTGTTCAGGACTAGCTGCCACTGGTTGTAGGTGAATGTTAAGCGTACCTCAGTAATTACATAAAAATTATGGCTAACAAAGGAAGATTTAGGTTTAATGTAAGAATTTGTGGATTTTATACATCTTTGCAATGAATTGCTTAAATTTTAGTTGGAATTGCTTTGACGTGACAATCATAATTATTTTTAATGAAAATAAAGATAATTTCATGTCCTCCATCATGGATAAGACAAAATTTGCTGTCCTTGGTGGAGGCCAAAATGGTTTTTAATTACCACTAAATTTTTTATATATGTTATACATGAATTTACCTATGATCTGTTTTTTTTCCCAGGGATTATTTGGGGTAATTTATCCTAAAATTGGGTTCAATATCAGCCTTATTAAGGATTCAGTACACAGAACTGAAAACTAGCACGAAGTATAGCGATGTTTTGAACTTGCTTTGTCCAAGGTTGTGAGTCTCAATTCTAGCCTTGGCATGGCAGTTGTGTTCACTTATTTCTATTTTTAATTGGCATGGCAGTTGTGTTCACTTATTTCTATTTTTAATCTTGTAATTGGCCAATGACTTCTTCTGGATTGTTTGCTCATGACTTTCATCATAAACTTTAATTCATTCTTAAGAGAAAGTGAAGGGCATCGTGTTAGAATTTAATTTGGACAGCTTGATACTTGGGTGTACACCTTTAGTTATATGTATATATTTCTCTTCACATAGTTATTTGTCTTATTTTTTATTTAATTTCAGGCGGATAATGAGGGAAGAGGGTCCATTAGCTTTCTTTAAAGGTGCTGCTTGCCGAATGATTGTGATCGCACCTTTGTTTGGTATTGCCCAAACTGTTTACTACCTAGGAGTGGCTGAAAAACTTCTTGGTATTCAGAGAGGGTGAGCTGAATAAAGCCAAGCCATATGTTGAAGAATGGGTTAGTCTGGTGTTTGGAACTTAGTATCTGCATGAATAGACAATGTAATGGTATAGTTAACGTGGAAAGAAATGTTGTTGGTATATTGCAGCTGTAAATGTGGATATAACTTGGTTACTACTCAGTACTACTTGTATTTTATTTAATGAAACATGCCAAACTTAGTGTGCAGGAATACCATTAGATGAGACAAATATGTGTAACAAGTATTTGCGACGGTATTCAGAGGACAACATCTTTTTTATGTTTTAGTTTTCTCATTTGCTGTATTATGCTATAACAAGGAATGGACATATATTGATACCATCCCTCCAAGAGTGGTCAATTAGTCTATATGAGGGATAAAACAATTGTGATAATCATGTCCAAGGATAAGATTTATAATTTTAAATGATACAATGGAATTGAAATGTTAAATCCTATTATGAAACTTATTGGTTAAATAGGATACTCGACACTATAATAGTTATCAGGAAACAGAACAAATATTTATTAAAGAAATGTGATACTATGTGCTAGCATCTTATTGATGTTAGGTCTGCCTTAGTTCATTAAACTGCCCATTTGAGCTGCCACTGTAATGAAATTGACTCAGATTTAGTTTCAAGTCAAAATACCTTATTTTCGTAGAGCAATCCTTGAATAATTCTTTCCAAGGCACATATCATTTCATATCATCCAAGAAGTCATCAATTTAAACTACTTATTTTGAATGAGTGCTTTGGTATGCATTCTATCCTTTTATCTTTTGATTTTAAATTGTAAATATTTGAGAACAATCTTTTCTGAAAGGTATTCTAAGTATTTGGCTGATTGTTTTCAGTTGACAAGCATTCTATAAAATCAAGTATTTTTATTTTTAACTTTTATAAGGCTGTACCAGTGATATCAGCAATCAATATTTCTAGCAACCAATCATTTTATTTTCCATAAATCTATAATAGGTTAGTAATAGCCTAAAAAGAATGAATATCAGTATAGTAAATATATATCCATTATCACTTTTATCCATAAAATTTGTACAGTCTCTATTAATTTATTTTATCATTCTGCTATTTTTGTTATTTGCATCATTATATTTTACAAAACATTCCTTATAAGTATTAATTCCCTCTTTTTGAAATGAATGTCTGGAGTACTGGTCGCTGGTCAGTATAAGACTGGTTAGTATATTTTGAATGCTTTCACCACTAAGCTCCATTAAAATATTTTCAAAATTTTAAGTTTTTTCAGCCATTATTTGAAGATTGTTTAAGGTATCATTGTTGAATTATTACATGGCAGCTTTTTAGTTGAAATGTACCAATAAGTAATTACTTTTAAAATAAAAGCAATATATTTTAATTGAATATTAAGAAAATTTTTTTACTATAATTATTGTGTTAAATGATAAAAATATTTTCTTAAATATTCTCATTATGAAAATCTACTTAACACTGTATTTGAATTATAATTTATATTAATTTGGAGATTGATCAGTAGAAGAAAAACATTGCAAATAGTGACATATAATGAGTTAATTGCTGATTAATGAGAGCTCTCAATGATCACCCCTTCTGTTTTTTGGTATAATCTTATTATTTATATTCATCGTATGATAAAATTCTCATGGAAGATAATGATGGTTAAATACTTTTCTTGGTCTTAGACTTTGGTAGAGAATATCAAGATGATCAGTTTCACAATGAAATGCATACTTCACCAGCTTATGATGCAGAATTCTTGCACCATTAAAATTTAAACTGCACTCTTCAATGAGACAACAAAACCTGAATTTATTTCCCTAAATTTGATGCAATGCTTGTTAATGTGATGGTACATTACTTAGAATGGTGACTGAATGCTCTGATTTGAAGATGTAGATGAAATAAGGTTGGTGTATTAATGAATTTTCATTTTAAAGGTCTGCATTTTACTCTGGTCTGAATTAGAAAGGGAACCTCATTTGGTGTATGAAAAATATATAAGTAATCTCTGAAACACATTTAACGGTATCTTGCACCATGTATTTTAGTTACCATTTACTCTACACACAGATTGCTTCTTGATTCAGTATCTTCTGCCTACTATCCCTCCTCAAATAATTTTATATTCACTGATTAGAAATTTTAATAGCTTTCTTTCATCTTCCTATGTAGCATACTCTTTTCCTTGACAAAAAACTAGAAGCATCTTAAGTTTTTTATTTAATCATTAAATGTCCTTGGAAACAAATGTTACATACATTACACCTTTCTGTACACTTAAATGTCATTGTTCTACTCATGTTGTATGGCTTTTATAAGCCACAATTAGATAAAAATAATTGCTTTAATGAGCTTTTTGATCAAATAAATGGATGGAATACACCTTTTCCTTGATATGTGTTCATAAGTGTGTATTCACATAGATACACACCGTAAAAATGAACTAGACAATAACTATCTTCTAGAGTGTATTGAGATGTTTCTACTGAATGGTTTTTGATGGTAGAGTAGGAAATTTGATGACAATAATGTATTATTTTTGAGTGTTAAAAATGTAAAACCCTTGAATGTGAAGACTATTAGCTCTTGGTGCTGTGAAGGTTGTTAGATTGTTTGTTGTACAAACTTATAATTGCCTTGTATTATTGTTATGATCATAATGACTGATCCTTATTTACAGACATTTTATTAAATTTTGTTAATATTTAAGGTGGCCTAAACAAAATGTAAACTTTGATTTAATATTGCAGTCAGAAAAGAAAATGCTTCTGTAAATATTTAGAGCAATCTGAAGTTTTATAATGAATTATAATTAGAACTTTTATAAATTGAAAATTAATGTTTTTTGAAGTATTTTGATGATGAAATAAAATGTGAATAGAAAAACATTTCCCTTTAATGCTTAATAATTCCATATCATGTTTTTTTATTGTAGTTCATACAAAAGTAATCAATAATTATGGTATTTAAGTATAATGTTGTTTCATGTTACTGATTACTACTAACATTCATGGAAATTTTGGCAACAAATTCAATCTACTGTATTATTTCTAATCAGATTTAATTTTAGCAATACTGTGTTTTTACCATATACACCTGTTTTGGTTAAAATAACTCCATAAAAATCTTAAATTAGATGTGGAGTGTATATCTGCTCACTTGGTGAGTAGCATCATTGTATTGCAGTATTATTCTTGTTTGTATAATACAATAAAATGTTGTTGCAAAGTTTTGTTAAATATTGAATGGAGTTTTGTACCTAAGATACCCATCTTAGACTAATACCATGTTGTGTTAAAACGGCTTTTGTATTCCAGTAATGTAGAGAGCTTAACTGGCAGGAACTCAGTTCATAATGGGTTCAGCATCCCAGAATGGCTAGGTGCCACATGAAAATGCCATCTGTAAGTGTGATGTATGCAAAAGCAAAAGGCTATGGGAGATCACCTTGAGTAATTATCCCTAGAAATATGAGGAGTCAGAATAATGTATCTTGTGATGTTATAATCAGAACTCAGTCGTGTGTAGGTTAACTTGTTGTACAGTACTAGTTACTCCCATTGACCATACCTACCTTCTAGGTAAACAATACATTGCAAACAACAATAAAAGAAGTAAGAGCAGCATGGCCAGGAAAACTAGGGTAAGGACTTCTAATGTTAGGAAAATGAAATTTAGAAATAAAAATGTACCTTAAAAAATGTAGTGTGTAGCATTATCAATTCAAGGGTTTGTGAAGTACAGTGAAGAGATGGGGGAGTTAAAGATATTTTGTGGTAGAAATGCTTGTCAGAGGGGGTTGCAGCATGGCTAGACAAGAAAGCCATGATAGCTAGTTAATAAGAGTTACAAATTCATCAATTGCAGCAGGCTGAGCCAGTAAACATAAACAGTAAACTCTAGGTGTATATGCCCAAAGGTGACCACAGTGGAAAGATGGGAAGGAAATGAGGTGGTTCAGAGTAAGAGATAAAAACAACAGAGGACCATAGTCAATCGACTTGTTTCAAGAAATGCTCCTAAGTCTGTAAGGCCCTGTTACAGCACCATAACAGACAGATGTACTCATGAAAAAAACTGGATTCAGATATCAAGGTGAATAAATTTTGGGCAAAAAGAAATTTACAATTAGCAGTTAAATCTTAGTGCTAATGCAGAGTTTTTGCTGTAATTTAGTAATGAAGCAAATGCACCATAAATTCAAAATTACCCTTCATACAAAATAGTTGCCAAAATGGAACTTTGATTCATTCAGTAGTGAGACTGCTGGAGAGTTTCATGAGATTATTATTTAAGGCCTTTGACATAAAAATGATAAATTTACTATAGAAAAAGGATGGGAAAATATAAAAAATCATGTCTCAGAAATTGCCCAATTAATCTGGAAAATTCAGGCTACATAAAACTATGTGAAATAGTAGATAATTCTGATAAAATGGGATACAGAAGTAATGGAAAATGTCAAGTAACAAAATATACAAGGATCTGAGAAGGGAAACATTGTATGGGGACTGTGGAGGGACAATGCAGTTACATATTTGTGTTGAATGAAAATAAGGAAATTGGTCTATTGAAGAGATAGGTATAACACTGACTGGGAGTAAAAGTAATAACACAGTGGTCAACCTGATAAGACACACAGGGAACATATTATGTGAGCCAACCAATAGGAAGAGGATGTGAAGGAATTTTACAGGAAAGACATGAAGCCTCCCAGCAAAAGGATAGAATGTGAGAAAGAACTAAAAGTATCACATCCCATGGACCTTAATCTCTTTTTTGAAGAGCAGTTATGTATGCTGATGATGTAAGCCTGTTAACTCAGATACTGGTAAATACCAACTCACTAACTTAGGTAACTCATGATCTAAAATATATGTTGTAAAAACGACGACCTAACATTAAAAATGAATAAAACTCTCATAATGCTTTTCTTTTCAAGATATAAAACACCTTATCGATAACATGCTAAATCATTTTAACACTGATTATGCTACAGTTTACAATTTTTCAAATTTGTATGTTGACAGTCACTTAAATGGGATTTCTGCATTAGACCACTCATTAAAAACTGAGCAGGATCGTCTCTAAATTTCAACATAAAAAACAAGGTTAGTTGAAACAAACAAACGATGCTCTAAAAAAATTAAATTATGGCCTTTTATTTCTAGTCTCATATGTTTGCAGGCTGAAGCCACTCAAGGGGATGCTGAAATTTTTCTTTCAATATACCTTTCTTACCCATGCCACCCATTAGGAGTGACAACTTCAGCTTAGCAGGTGGGTGGTACTCATTCTAAAGCCATTCCTGGATCCAACTAAATTTTTTTCCTTTCATCATCATCATCCAAGGGTTGCTTCCTGGTAGGGACCAGAATTACAACCAAGCATCCTAAATAATTGGAATCTTTCAAAACCAACAGAAAGAATGAGTTACTGAGTGACCTTAAATCATTAGAAGTAACAAGGAGCCACATTGTCAAAGGTGTCAACCACTTGAATGAAACTTCGCAGTATTTTAGCCCATTAAAAAAAATCATAACATTATTAAAGAGTAGTCTGAGGGTACCTCAGCTGAGTTCATATTATAAAAATATCTAGAGGGAAAGGGAAGGGAGGGAAAATTTCCTTTCCATTTAGAGGGAAAAAACAAAAGTGATTGAAAGATGCATGTGATTTCCCATTATATGAGTCCCAACCTGTCCAGTTAGGCTTGTGATGAAACAAGCTTGATTGGTGTGGTGATGGATCAATTTGGGCATCTGTTAAAGCTTTTAAGTATCTATTCAGTACTTTAAATCCTATACTTAAAGTAACTTTTTTCTTGCTTCAATGTATTAGGGGCAGTCAAATGAAAACAACACCCGCTACAAAGTGACAATGGACTTTGTTTTATTCAAAAGTAATTGCCAAAAGTGTTAATACATTTATCCCACTGGGAGATGAGGCGATCAATTCCAGTCTTGTAGAAGGAGGTAGTTCGCTGATGGATCCACAACCACACCCACTCTTACACTACCTCATCCATATGAAACAGACATCCACGAATGTTATTCTTCGTTTGCAAAAGGATGATTCCATCCGACAGCATTCAAGAGCGTTTTGACTTTATGGTGCGTCACAGTTTCCGCAACGTGTCTGCATAGAGCTTCGCATTGGTTGTGGCTCCACGCTTTAGGAATTCGACAAGCAGAGGGCCCCTGAAGTCGAAGAAGAATGTCATTATGACTTTACTGGAACTCGTATGGACAGCTTTGGATTTCTTTGGTGGGGGAGAATTGAGGTGTTTCCACTGTTGGCTTTGCCATTTGCTCTCGGAATCCATGGTGGTGGTGGTGGCACCATGTTTCTTCCCCTGTGACGATACGTGACAGAAACGCATACTCTTCCTTGTGATACTGCTGCAAATGACTCAGACATGCAGCCATTCTGTCAATCTTTTGTCTCTCCATCAGCTGATGCGGTCATCTCCAATGCTAGACAAACACTTTTCACTATGCTCATCTCCAGAGCAATAAAGAAACAACTGTGTGTTTTCACTATGCATTTCTCCTACCCTACAGATGTCAGTATCGATACTTGATAACAGTGTTGCCAACTTTTGTGAGGAATGTTTTATGGCGGGTGTTCGGTTTTCATTTGACTACCCCTAATATTTTAGATCCTGAATTTAACATACGCCCAAATAATAAAAGCTAGAAAACCCAAAATGATGCATCTCAGATTTGAGAATGCCCAGTCTTCATCTCATTAAATAAGAGGTACAATCATCATAGTATTAAAATAATCAAATGATACGTTTGAGCTTTTTTCATGAGCTTTTACAGAATTTCAGACCCTAGGGAATTAAAAATGTAATATCCTCAGTGCCTCCAGTAGCATTCCATCATGCATACATCACTATTAACAATACATGCCAAATCTTGTGGTTTAGATAATTTGAAACTAAAACCTGAAAAATCGGCATTAAGTTACTAATGCCTTGAAATATTATCTCACAATGAATATGTTCCTTTGACCTAGATTAGACTGACTGACTTCACAAATAAAACAGAATTAGGAAAAAAAAAACACTTGTCATATGCAAAAGCTAGTGTTTCAGTCTTGAAGTTTCTTTTCTGAAAAGGAAACATGGAAAAGATCATTTTTTTGAGAGAGTTGAACCTCATCAAAAAAATATTATGTAATCTGGATTTCAAAGATAACCTTAGTCTTGAGAAGCAGATTAAAATGTCAAGAGATATATGGAAAATTATTTTGCTAACTTTTACATTTACACCTTCAAGCTGAAATATCAATTACAGGGTAAACATCTTTCAAATAAAATTCTCACTCACTATTGCTTAAAAACAATTTTACTGTAAGAGAATTTCTATTTGTGATTATAAAGTACCAATTTTGAATCAAAGCATGAACTGAAATTTGTAAACACCAAACCACCAAAAGTACCCACTAAGAAAATGTTGTCAGATAAAACAATTTTCATTCATTAGGCTTTATTCTTATTATATAGATGGTACATTTGGGCCACAACATACATAATCTTTGCCTTCGTGTAATTGGTCCTGACAAAAATAAATAGAGAGTTACAAACAATTGGAAGAAACAATAAGAGTATAAAATTAATACAATACTTCTATTTCCTTGCCAAACATTTGCACATGCAATATTAGCAATTATGAGATTCTTTATGTACCTCACCTATGCTAGGCTATTAGGAAACACATGCCTGTATATTAATTGCTGCTATAAATGTCCAAAAGATTTTGAAAACTTTACATAGCCCAGCATTCATTGAGAGTGAACCTCTTCACTCACAGTTAATGATTTTCTGTAAAGATAGTTATGTAACATTCACAATATTTGAGGATTATTGTTTCACCTCCTAGTTAGAAACAAAAAGTTAGCCCTTTATTATATTGATACATTGTTTCGAAGTATCTTCATTATTTTGGATTTATTTTAACAGAAATGTGTGAGAAGTTTACATCAGACATTACTTAAGATACGAAAAGATTATGTTACAAATAAAACAGCTCAGTGTATTTCATGACTTTGAATGTAAAACTGAAAAGGATATGAATAAAAGAGTTATTTTGCTTCCACCAATCAATGCATTTAAAATAGATTAAATTCAGCATATACATAGTAGTAAAGAAAATTAACACTTCCAAAAAATCAACAAAACAGAAAAAAATAAAAAATAGTGATGGTCCTCTAATGACATCTAGTGCCTTTGGATGTTCAGTCTCGGATTTCTATAAAAGATTGGCTTTAAAACCCATTAAAGTAAACATATTCACACATCATTTGTGATGAAAGCTGCCTTTAAAAATAAGACTGAAATGCTTTGGTTACTCAATAAAAAATTAAAAGTCTTGGTGAGCAAAATTCTTTTAACACAAAATCTTTGATGTTGTTTTGGTGGGCACACAATAACTTAGCTGTGATTAATCACCACTATCATGCTTGAAACCCCAAGTATAGATTTGTTTTCATTCAGCTTTAATGAAAACTACTCATTCCTATACAATGTGAGATATATATTTTAATCCTTTTGATTAAGTTAACACTATCATATTCAATTATGGCCTCCTTACAAATGCCACATAAACTTAGCAGCATTCATATTTATACAACAGTTGCAAGTTTTAGATGTTCTCATAGGACCTAAAACAAGCAACAAATTTTGTATTTGGTAAAAAGCAAATGAGTCATCAGTTTTCCAAGGTCACATATACATTCATGACTTTTAGCAGCAGTATTATTTTAGGTAGTAGTAATATTTTATTATCATATTTACATATGCCTGCACTGATTAGGATTTATATCCCTAATTTTTCACTCGAACACATTGGTGAACAATAGTTGTATATATATATTTATATTTTTTTTTATATATTCCTAATCTGGAAGGTGAGGATTACACTTAATTAACAAAGAGGTTAGTAACCATGGAAAAGAACTTCTTCGTTTCAATGGGGAGGGTGAAGGTAGTTTTGGTTTTTTATGCTTTGTTATCCCTTTGAAATACATTTCCAAAAATGCATTCCAAAGTTTGATTCAGTCTGATTCCTTCTGTGACAACATACACACACCTTATCTAATCCTGTCTTTTTACAAGGGTTTAACTATAATTCGAATAGCATTGCTTTGGATATCTATTTTATTACATAGTCTCTAACAGTCACTACTTCAACATGTTCCTACCAATTTTCCTTTGGTGGTAGCACCCATTCACTCATTCAATCACCCATAAATCAATCACCTCACACATTCTTAATGACCAGATTAAAACATTTTCAAAAGATATTTTACGTGTATACCTGTTTTGTAAGCAGGTCTCAAGTATAAAACATAAGTTAAGGCTTACAATCAATTCTCGCAAACCAATTTACAGAGACCATTCATGCAACTTTCATCCATACATTCACACAGCAAATATGTCACTAAGATTCTTTCTAGTAATAACACAGGATCCCAAATAAAGAGGGAACAAATCGAAAAATATCAAAAAGCTGTCACCATCTCCATTTGATAAACAAAATAAATTTTTCATAAATCATTCTAAATGGAAACAAAATTGTCTGCCATTCAACAGCAAACACCTTATGACTCACACATATGCAAATTGATGATATATATCGTTAGAATTAAAAATAAATAAATCACATATATTTTACAAAACTACAACGCCTAAATCATTTTACTCAGAGAATTACTGCAAAAGTGCAGCACAATTACGGAGCTTCAGCATCACTGTAAAAACCTCTTGAAAAACAAGGTCTGATTCAATCAATTGCTCAACAATTACTTCACATCAAATATGAATGAAGATGCTGTGATAAGGGAATAACTGCCATTAGAACAATGGCTGTATATCCACATTTGCAGCTTCTATTGGCACAGTTCACTATTGAGAGAGAAGAGATGAGAGGCAATTCCTGCAGTACATGACAAAAATACTAACAAGCTTTGAAATTTCTACTGGCCTTTTTCTCTGACTACTTAATCTAGTGATGCACAAAACACAGGGAAACTCCACCACCACTTGGTATGCCTCATCTAATTATGGAAGCAGACAACTGCTGTTAAGTTTATAAAAACAGGCTATGGAATGTTTGCTAGGTGTGGCTTAGCACATCAACAAGGAAAGAGCCAAGTAAAGACATTTGGGAAAACAAAGAGTTTAAGGATTGGTTAACAGTACCACACAGTTTCAATTTCTTCCTAGGCCACGTTAAAACAATAGAGAATCATTGGGTACAACATCGCTCAGGTATACCTGGATATATACTGAGAGACATGGTCCAACATTGGCTCTTTGTGGATTTACATATTGTACTTCATTCACAAATTTCCAGAATCATGTCCAGCAGAATTTCTAGATGAAAAATTAAAAAGATCCACATATAAATACTTAGGCTTGATCTGAAGATGAAACTACATCACACTGACTAAAAAATTCCAGACATCTTTGAATCACATCCATAACCCAAGCACACATTAAAGTTACTCATTTATATAATACACAACATACTACTGTATGAAGAATGGTGAGCATGTCACACTCACAGTATGAGCCATTCCTTAGTCATAGTCTCACAACTATGATTTCTTCTGAACACCAGCAAGCCAATTAGCAAAATGGGTATACAATCAATAGCTTTTGCTTCAACAGAGGCTTGGGGGCCAGCAAGCAGTATTCTGCTAGAAAGTTGTCTTCTGAGGAAGGAAAACCTTCTACCAAGGCCAAAGAGCAAAAATCCAAAGGCTGTCTACATGTTAGTGGGTCCAACAGCATCAATTCTTAATTCTTGATGTCTTACTTGATGATTATTGTCCATTAGATCCAGATAAATTTGGAATATACTAATGCATAAATTAAGAGTAAGAGATATACATATATATATTCAGACCCATGGTTGTATGTAGGTTTTCTTCATGTGAGACACAACCCTCTTTCTTGCCTTGGACCATTCATCAGACTTCAGCTTCCTACTCAATCCATCATGATGCAATGCTTTCCTCAACACCATTTGTGATGCATCCTTACCAGCAGAATCCTTCAACTTGTGCAGAGCTAGTTTCTGTCGGAAGTCATATCAGAAACTTCTCTTTCAAAGGCTTTTTTAGACCATCCTTCAATTTTTAGCACCTTGTTTCATACTGATAAGTTATAATTTATTTCAAGCATTCATTTTTGATAATTTTTGAATACTTTTTGATTTAAAGTTTGCTTTAAGGAATTAACACCGATAAATCCTTAACTACTTGAATAACTCCATCCACTCAAAGTTCTTTGATTCATGAAAAGATCTGAAGCAAATTGTGCAAACTTCCCTAACGGTGATATTTCCACAAATATATCTTAATCCTCTCTCTTCTCAGCCAAATTTTCTTCAACAGGAAATCATTCTTCTCATTCAGTCCACAGCCTTCATACATTACAACCTAAATCCATTTCTTCTACTAAATTTGAGGTATGAACAACCACTCAAACCTTGCATTAATTATTACTCTTATCAGTTGTCGGTCCCATGATCAATACTTTCCTCCCAATCAGAATACTCTTTCTCCACTTCTATAGCCCTCCCAATCAGATCTCACTGGCTGGGTAGACGAGTTGTGTAGTATCAGGAGTGTCCCCCACTACCCATCATCCCTCCTCCAACTTCAAGAGGCCCTCCTCCTACTAATCCAATTCCACTGCTACTCCCACTTCCCATTGGAGATGGATCCACCCTGCGATCTGTAGCCATTGATAACAAAGCAGTGAATTCTTGCTCTAACAGCTGTCTTGCCTACAGGGGAAACAAGAAAAGATATCGGATTCAAAAATGACAAATATAGAAGAATGATAATCATTTTCATTGAGTAAATTATCAAATTTCTGCTTTCGCTACCAAAATAGCAGAAAACAGAAGACGCAAAATAATCATTCATAAAAATTAGGGGTCATCATCGTTTGATAGTAGTTACATTTTTCTATCAATTAATATATGTTCTTTATCTTCATGAAGCAAATCAGATTCAGCTTAGTGTGGTAAAAGTAAGTATGATATACCAATGCCAGCTAATTGATAGGAAATTTGGTATGAACTGAACCCAGGTTTCAGGGGTTTGCTCTTCATTTAATGATGACCTCACTAAAATAAAAGCTAATTACACATGCTTAAACGTAAACTTCTGAAGAGAATAAAAAAATATCCCGTCACATTAATAAAATTACTTACCTAATGACACTAGAATATTTTTAACAATTGTGGAAAATTCTTGATGTGAACATTATATTGTTTGGAAATTGTTAGATATATTAGAAAGAAACCAGACATACAGAACAATCTATGCTTCAACAACTGTATGATATTTACCTGTGTATTCTGTGTAGGAATTTGAAGAGCAAGTGCCATACTGTTATGGTCAAATCCTTCATCTAGAGCAATCAATGCACCATGAACTCCTGATTCCAGTAAATTGCTTGCATATTCCTGTTAAAATAAAGTTCTCTCTTAGAATTAAATTATTTCAAATATTTTGAATCTGATTTTTAAAATTGTCAATAATAAGCTTTCTCCATGGTATGATTGAAATATATTACAGAATACAAAACTTCAACAACTGAAGAAGTTTGGTAATTAAATCCATAGATGCTTTAAGACTGTTTAAATAAATAATTAATTTTTAAAGTATATTTATTTAGATTTTTATAACTACTTCACTGAAGAATAAAGAAAAGAAAAAAGTTCTAAACAAAACAAATATTCCCAGCTGTTTAATTTCCATCAACTGTAAATCAAAGCTCTAAAAATACCCCATTTTACTTAGAATTAAAATAGATTTATTTGTGAACCATGCTGTACCTTTAGGCCTATAGTATTAACCCATCTAATGACCCTGTCATTTGACCAGACCAAACAATCCTTTACATCATTTTCACAAGCAGCTCTTCGATCTTCAAGTTGCTTCTTATCATAATTCACTCTTTTCAAACATGATATCCCATATTGCAAGCTTGTCCTGGATAAGAAAAGAGAATGCCATTATTCCAATTTGAGACCGGGGGGAGAGGAATGGAGAATACTTTAACAATACATTTAAAAATAATAGACAAATATCTCGATTTAAAGCAGCGAGGCTTACCTGTGAAAACTATCCACCATTTTTAGTTGACCTCTCAAGTCTTTTTTAGCTAAATGATCCAACATTCTAGCATCTACAAGACATTCCATAAACGTTGACCTGTAAATAAATATAATCCAAGGACCCATGAATATTATGTAAGGTTCACAGAGATAACAACAACATCAAAGATCAAGCATTTCTCACCTATACTGTGGTAAACCTAGTGAAGGGAGCCATGAGTTTCCAACCCATTCATGGTTCATATCTCCAAAAGCTAGAGTAGTACGAGATGTTTGTGGAGCTGAGGGTGAGGTTAAAGAAACCATTTCTTGGATCGCCAGGCGTAATTTCAGTCGATGCAAAGGATTACTATAATTGTAAAAAGAAACAAAATGGAATTCATCAATTATTATTTTCTTCTTGACAACATTTTGTAGGTTTTACAGGAAAAGAGAGATTATAAATACTTCTTTATGTCATCACTGTGTCTAACACAAAAAGCATGGTGGATCTTATCTGAGGATAGAGATTTTCTTGGTATTTATTGATAGATCAAGAATACCATATCAAATAACCGTAACAAATAAAAACCATATCTTAAATAAAGACCTAGCTGTTTCATACAAATTTTTATATGGTATTTCATTATACTATAATATGCAAAATTGGTATTCTGCTTGTTAGCAAATATATTCTACACCACCATTCAAAAGAGTGTATAGATAAATTTATTTTCTAATTTAAGAATTTTACCATAATTTCTTTTGAAAGAGAAAGCAAGGTTAGTAAATGCTGCAGGGATTGATTTGTTAATACAGAGCTGCATACAGCCAACTTCAAACAATAACACAATTTTCATTGTTCCTTTCATCAATTAAACCGTAATATGTTGCACTTCCATTATGATGACTTACTCAATTTATAAGAGAATGCTGCATTTAAAAAGGTAAACTATACAACAATGAAGAAAACTTTATTTGAATTCTCCTTTTCAATGGATTAAGGGGGGCTCCTGGTTTATCCCGTCAAAAAAATCGAATTTTTTTATTGTTTTTAAAATAGTAGAACATTTAAAGAATATACTGCAAAATTTTCAGATCTTTATATGTAATATTAACTAAACTACATCCAATTTCTTAAGCTACGGCTCTCTCTCAGCGGGTACTTGAGGAACAAATGTTTTATGGCTTAGACCCTTCATATTTTAAGAATACTTTGGGTGCCCTAAACATACAACTTATCTCTTAGGTGCAAATTTTGGTAAAATACATGTTATACATGTTACATATTATACATGGTGCCGATGCTGAGATGTGGCACTCTGTACACCATACTGATCTATGAAATTCGGTTTGAAAATTTATGAGGCCTCTCTCATTTTGTCATGTGAGTCACAAATGGACCCTTTGTCTATTGGAAGATTTTGTTCCTGTAAACAACTGCTTTGATTACATGGTTTTCCTGTTCGGGCAGTTAGGAGAATTAAAAGAAAATCTCGCCTCAGCTCAGTGTCTCCACTCAGAGTTTTAGCAGATTATATGATTGTTGGGTATTCTTTTCTACACTATTTATGTTTTGAGGGCATCCATTTCTTCTCTCTCTCTCGTAATAAGAAAGGTCCAGAGATACCTTGATGTAATAAAAGTTAGGCGCACTATGATTCGTTGCAAGCGTTCTTCCGATTCTTCTTTCTGTGTGAAGTCAGTCTTAGAGAAAATTTAGGATGTTTCATTCGTAGTTTCTTTTGTTTTGAGTTAAACCGTAAGATTCCTTATCCGAGAAAGAACCAAAGTTTTCGTGAGATAAGACCCCGGAATGTAAGTTTTACGCCAATCAATATGCAGAGAAAAAAGAAGAAAAAATGGTAGAGTGCAACTGATAGGATACTGTACACTCTTACTAATAAAAGTGTGGGTTGTTATCCTATGCATTTTAACAGGATTATAGAATTTTCAACAGTTTTTGGTGCACTTGCAGAAAGACTTATTGGAGAGTGTACACAAAATACCAACAAGAGATCAACTGTTTGGCACCTGGTTCCTAAACACCCTGATTCTGGCAAAAAATAGTGAAATCGCCGCCTACATAACTGCAGATGTTTTATATGAAGGTTACTCTGCTGTAACTAACATAATGGAATAATTAGACATAGAAATGGGGCTGCAATTCAAGATTAATGCTGACATCTATGACCGCGAGAGGTTGGCAAGGCAGGAGTGCTGAAGCTTCGCAGTGCAATGGAGACTTGAAAAATTCGTAGAAAGAAAAAATGGAGCCAAATGACTGTTATAAAGATGCAAAAAGTTTGCTATATGCACTAGGTATATTAGATAAGCAGTTAACAATCGTAAGTTTATTAATTATGGTAGATATTCATAACAAAATCTTTAAACTCATTTTTCTCGAAAGTGTTTTTGACATTGGTGTGCACGATAACTCAAAAACTATTTCAACTATCGAGATTACCTTTTGCATGCCTTTTGAGCATTACATTCTCTATTAGGTGAACCTCAGATATTGATGGAATCATTGATGAAAACAATTATTATTGTTAAAAGCAAAGGAATTTTTTTCATCAAAATCAAAATTTTCACTTTAAAGACATGGCGTTTTCGTAATAAAAAAAAATTGNTCATCAGATAGATAATTTTATATTTTGTAAGAAAAAAAATTTGAACGGATATTGTAGATGCTAGAATGCACACCAATTGGTAATGCCTGCGCAAACGCCCTGTAGATATCCTATGATATATACGATAAATTTTGTTAATCTTCAATGAAAAAATATTTTACATACTCTCAAAGGTACAATATAGGTATGCACTAGCTTAGAAAGCTGTATATTTTACAGTTTTTCTAAAAGAAATTTCCAAAATACTCAAATTTTGCTCTCCTAAACCAGGCGCCCCCCTTAATTCATACAATCTGGGCATTGAAAAACGTAATTAATAAACTGAGGGTTCTTTATGGATATATACTCTATTTCTCACCCCATAAGACTTGCACTTTTCCAGCTAAAATTTAATTTAAAATCGGCCTGTGTCTTATGGATTGAAGGTGAGAATTTTTCTGAGGTCAGGAATAGCCATGCAGTAGCAATTGCTAAGAATATTGCATTTTGACTAGTGGGTTTTATCTTCCAATCATTATGGAAACCTTTCTTGGAATGTTGTGATTTTGTTTCATTCTCCCATAAATTGATGCTCTTTCATTAATCTTGTTTATTTGTTTCACTTATAGGCAGCTTATATTACTGTGTGTTTGATCTCTGCTTTGTCTACCTAAAAAATCACAGTGCATCTTAAAGGCCGGTGCATCTTACAGGCTGGGAAATATGGTAAATGGCTTATTGGTCAAGATGATATAAAATCAAGCATAAATAGATTTTACATAAGGTAAAAACAGAATGGAATGCATATACGTTGGACTGCAACAAAATTAAAGAGAAAATGTCACTTTCACCTAAGTCCATAATTCTGTAACAAAAGATAATGGAGTAAAGTAAGTAAGTATTAACTTGAGACATACCTGATGCCAATTTCCCTCTGAATTTCAGTGTCTGAGAGAGCTGACATTATAGCACCAGACTTCACATTAGCTCGACAAGCTGCCACATACCAGGCAGGCATCCCAACCCAGAGTTCTAGCCAAGCAACTATTGTAGGCCCATTCCAGAGAGCAAATGGAGTTCCAGCTTTCATTGCCTCTGCTAATAATTCATGCCTGAAAAAACATTAGGGATAAGAGAAATCTGTACTTTTTATGGCAAGATAAAGATTACAACAAATAAATAGGGAAATTTAAGAAATTTCTGATCCTCAATGGGTTAAATTACAAAATAACTGATATCCCGTATGCAGTCGGTTTCTTTAATGTTAAAATTTTACATTAAATTATTTTCAAGACTTTAAACATATATTCAAGATTTAATTTCCTAAAATTTTAATTAAATAATAATATAATAAACAATCTAAATTAATGCAATAATTAAAATGAATAATTTCCAGAAAAATCATAGGAATGGCAGCATAGCCTCAATGAGGAAAATGGCAGGACAACTTATTTTTTAATTTAATGTTGTTTACAACTTACAGAGTAAGGAACATGAATTTTGAACCTTTGCAGTTGCTAGTTCTGAGAAAGAGGTAATAAACAACAGCAAAACAGACAGATTTGATTGACAACACAATAACAGACCTTTAAATGTCAGCAGTTCATTTGTACTATTTTCTATATCTATAAATATACATCCAGAAATCAGAAAAGAAGAACCAGATGGATTAGTCATATCTTGAGACACAATGGATTTGTTAGGAACGTACTTGAAAGCAAAATAGAAGGAAAAGCACCAAGAGGAAGACCAAGGGACAAATAAATAAACAAAATAAAGAAAGACATAGGAAAGAAGAGATATCAGGATGTAGTAGGGTTAGCACTAGAAAGAGAGGAATGGAAGACTGCAGTCAACCAATCTACGGATTGAATGACCGATGATGANATATAAACAAAATAAAGAAAGACATAGGAAAGAAGAGATATCAGGATGTAGTAGGGTTAGCACTAGAAAGAGAGGAATGGAAGACTGCAGTCAACCAATCTACGGATTGAATGACCGATGATGATGAAATATACATCCAAAAACATAAGCAGTAATTTAAAATGAAAAGGAATGCATTAGTAGTTGCCTTGGTAATAAATTAGTTAAGGCATTTTACCAACTGAGAAGAAAATACAAGAGCTCAATTAAATATGGAATGTGTCAGTCTTGCAATATTTACATTAAGTTCGTTGTTAATTAAATTAATTCATTTTGTGCTGTCTAAGAGACGTTTTTAAAGAATGAAATAATTTTTCAGAGGATAAAAGTTGGGTTTGTATTGCAATAATACTGCTGAGGAGTGATCCAAGGTATCATATAAATCTTTGGAGATTGTATTCCATAATTGTATACCAAGCCACATTGATTAAATGGAAATTTAGTTACTTCAGCATTAAAGATAAACTTCAAAATGACAGTTTTATACAAGTATACCAGAAATTCTGAAAATTTAAAGTTACTTTTTCTTACACATGGAAGTCTTCTTTAGGCATCCTTCACTAATTTTATTTATACCTTATTAATATTACATTGCAATAACACATAACCCTAATCAATCTTAGATAAGCCAGGCATGAAACTTACTTCCTCTTTTTCCGTCTATCGAAATCTCCCTTTTGTCCCAGTCCTGCTGCCCCAGAGCCTCCACTTCCAACTCCAGATCCTACAACTCCAACATCAGAATTTCCACCAAATCCTCCAAGAGAATCAGCACCATAACCTGACATCATGAGCATTCCAGAATCTCCTGATGCTGACATCATGGATGGGTCCTTCGTTTTCACCTGGGATAAATTTTTATTTCAATTATATTCTGGGTTTAAGATTTCTTTTGTAACTTTCAATGTCAGAGAATTTAAAGGTAATATTTCAATGCTGGTGGAACATTTAAAAAGTATTGTATAGAGCATTTTTTGGAACTACTAGAGCTTACTGAGATAAAATGGACAAAATAAAATCAACATTTACCAATTATTAAGAATGAGTACCTGACTTAGGCTAAGAGGATACAGCTATCCAATTTTAATTTCATAAAAATTCAAGCAAAATTCTATATTGATAATTTTTTACTCTTCCCCTAAATTTTAAACCAGTATAAAATCTTTACATAATACCAATACAACATCAAATGAAACATAACAATAGTACTTAATTGATAAGATTAAATGCTTCACTGTATATTAACAATTTTTAAGGAACAATCTTCTAACTTCATAGAGTAATGTTATATCTTCTGCAGAAAATATAATTTTATGCTCTATTTAAGACTTAAAATAACAGAAGAATATATATTTTNTAAATACTACACAAGGGATATTAGAGAGTACCTAAAACCGCATGTTTTCTTAGGCAGCACAAATATTGCACAGAAAACTTTCATTTTGTATTATTATATTGTATTTGTAAGATTATTGAAAACTCTTATTTTTGGAAGAAAATCAGTATGATTCAATGGAAATGTCATAAGAGATCTTCAACTAATGAATGGAAATTAATTAAGGTTCCATTATAAAATGAATTCTGACATACCTTTTCCTTTTTGCTGAAGAATCGGCCAAGAGAAGACTTAATTCCCTTCTTCTTTGCCTGAGGTACATTTTTGTGCAATGAGTCCTGGCTGCTGTTGATTTCACATAGTAAGTTCAGGGATGGAAAAATGCAAAAAATATCAATTAATATAAATATGAAGGATCAAATGCAGACTTCATTTTTACTGGGACCTGAAGTGTTCAACAGCTTGAATTTTTCTAGATTCTCGTTCTCCAAGGATAAATAAAATGATGAGTGCTCTTATGGTTGTACTAAATTCCACTTTCTAAAGGCTTTTCATGAAACTAAATCAGAAGTAGATGGCTGAATTACTTTACATGGTATTGTATAGTGATCAAAATATTTTCTTGTTTAACTGGTTATTTAAAAAATGAAATTTTGGCAAAACCAAAATTAATTGCTATAAAAATTTTCAGGCAAATCTATTAAAAGGAAATAAATAAATTTTATTCACAAAACTGTGAAATCATAAGAGCTTTCACATATAAAAAAAAAACTGAAAAATAAATAATCGTAAGAATAAATCAAAAGGCCATAAAGACAACTGCTACTTAATACAAAGGCAACAAAGATATGAGAATTTAATATATTTTGATAAATCTTAAAAAATGATAAAATTCTCATTGGAAAATGTACAATATTTATTAACAGGCAAAATATGCAGCAGACATAATCTAAGCCTCTGCTCTATAAATAGGATTGAATCCAATCTATAGTGCAATTGCATGAACTCAGGATAAAATTAGGTAATAAAAGGCACATTTAGGAGTATCTGAAAACAGCTTAGAATGCAAATTATAGCTTGAACATGAAATTGAAGCATGTACAGCATGAAACACAAATGCAATATATTACCTAGTAATATTTTTACTACTATCTAAACAATTAATGACTGTCGCTGAAATAGGTAGTATCAAACGGCTAAAAATATTAGTATCAATAATTTATTGCTACATTCAAGTATATCACCTCATACATAAATTACAGTGCCTGAAAAGTAAAAAATCTTTATAGCACTGGTCTGTAGATGATTTGGGTAGAGTAGTTGAATACTATGCAGTTTCTGTAATTCACTAATGGGTATCCTCACTAATTCCTGAGGTGTTATATATTTATCTACCAACTGCAACATAAGCTACAAAACTGTTTAAGGACTTTAAAAGTAATGCTGATCAAAATGAATGTAAAATAAATAAAAAGAGATTTCACGATAAAGAGAAAAGAAGCTTTCCTTTTTATCTTACAAGATAGAACATATTTCCTTACTACAATGTCAATGAAAGGTGTGACAGCATTTCCATATTTGAAAGACCAATATATCAGTGATCAAACATTATCTCATGCCAAAGTGACTTCAGCACTACTTTTCATCCTAATTTTCCTACGTAAATATCAAATCCTATGAAATGTTAACAAATTTTAGCAGACAATATCTGCTGGGCTAAACTGCTGGATTTCTACTGGGAAAAGCTACAACAAGGTACGAACTACAAACACTAATAACGTTTTCATCCATGCGATGACTTTTGGGGTCCTTCCTGACACCCAATCTACAAACAGAGCTGGTGTAATAGTATTCCAAAGATTCATAACCTGTACGGCAAATAGTCCTGCAAAACAGCACCATGAGGAAGGGTGTACGACTGTCCCGACGAGGACGTTGTAGAGGCATTATACACGGCAGTTCTGTGTTGAAGAAAAAAAGAAATATGGGAGGGAATTTGGGGGAAGCTGTTCGCTGATCTTAAGAGACTGAGAATTCAGATTCTAAATAAGTAAATAAAGAACAGAATGCACAAATGCTCAGTAAATTTTCTGAATGTATAATTTTCAGGATAGTAAGATTGGCATAATTTATGTGCAACTCTTTTGTTTCGAGCAAAATGAAAAAGCTGACATGCCCTCTTAATTCAGGAATATAAAAAATTTATATTTTTTACCAAAATTAATATCTTGAGACACAATGGATTTGTTAGGAACGTACTTGAAAGCAAAATAGAAGGAAAAGCACCAAGAGGAAGACCAAGGGACAAATAAATAAACAAAATAAAGAAAGACATAGGAAAGAAGAGATATCAGGATGTAGTAGGGTTAGCACTAGAAAGAGAGGAATGGAAGACTGCAGTCAACCAATCTACGGATTGAATGACCGATGANCATTGAAAAGTGGCTTGCAGGGTATTTATGTAGATGTGGAAAAATTATGAAAGTATATTTATAAACAAAAGGATACACTTCTATGAAGTATCTTCATTTTCACATTATTTCAACAAGGAAAGAAGTTTTATCACTCTCCTAAATGAATAATTCATATTGAGTCTAAGGCAACAAAAAAAGATTCTATTTTTGATGGTACTTAGTAGTAAGTATCCCTGATGATTTTCACAGATAGTTGTAAGAATGCAGGGGGGCAAGTTATGATGTTATTCTGATACACTTTTGAGCAATTAATTAAAGAGTTCAATATTTACAAGTTTATGAGATGAAAAAATGATCACAAATTAGAGGCTTTAATTGCTAGGAAATGGATAAACACGATTTTTAATCAGAAAAGAAATATTTCTGAAAATTATCAGTTTAATCCTTTGAATATTTCCAAATAATTAATGGATAGGTTTTAAACCATATGCATATTTCTGTTATTAAGGTGACTTTTCCACTCTGCATTAAATCAAAGGATTACTTTTACTAAGACTAGTAGTAGTATTGTTAAAAGTGCTTCGACAGCTTAGGTCACATGGTCTCCCACCAGGAATTGAACCCGGGACCACTTTCACTGAAGTTGAATGCGTTGCCCACTTGGCTATCCGGGAGCCCCTTTTACTAAGACTTTTAAATGCTTAAAACCTAATAGAATGTGGAGATAATAAACCCAAGAAAATATATTAAACTGAATATTATTTATGCTCCAGCTTTCCGAAGTTATATCTCTCATAAATAGGCATGTAATAACAGCAGATATATCTCTGATAATGAGTGAGAAGTATGTGATTTGAATTTTCTATTGGCACTGCTGATTTACAGTTTCTTTTATAAGTTTAAATACTACACAAGGGATATTAGAGAGTACCTAAAACCGCATGTTTTCTTAGGCAGCACAAATATTGCACAGAAAACTTTCATTTTGTATTATTATATTGTATTTGTAAGATTATTGAAAACTCTTATTTTTGGAAGAAAATCAGTATGATTCAATGGAAATGTCATAAGAGATCTTTTGTTAATTTTACAGAACCATCAAAAAAGCTTAACTTGTCAGTGTTTCCAAATTTCCAGTTTCGTTCATTTATTAGTATTATAAATACATGACATATAATATAGTCGCATAATATGATTAAAATGTGATAATTGTTAAAACTTTGATAGAGAGAAATACATATTAAGCCATTAGTGATTGAGGGGATCAAAAGATTATTACATTGGGTGACCATCTAATTAAACAGAGTGGACTAATTTAGCCTTCTATTTTTCTGAAAAGTCAGCAGCAAAAGTAATACCTGTAAACATAATCACAATTCAGGCTTATCATACGATGGATTTCATATGATGTCATATTCTCTAAAAATTCTAAGAGAAGTAACCAGTTGATGAACCATTTAGTTCTCCTATTCAAAAATATTGTTCATCAAAATATGAAGAAAAATCAAGGATTTCCAGCGATTCATACTCCTACAATTTATGTAGTAACAACAATAAGCAATGTTTTCACCTCAAACTCGAGATAGATAATGTTACTAAAAATACAGCATCAAATGTTTTCACTGATTATAAACATAAACATAATAATGAGAGGAAGAATAAAATTATCACAACATGTGGGGATGATCATCAGAATGAAAAATTTCACAATTATGATAGATACTATAAATGTATATTGAGTAAATTGAGTAATCTTAAGCAGAAAGGGCAAGTTTGAAGATGAGAAACAAGGACCATAACCACTTACTCTAGAAGTATGCTTTGAAATTCGATAACATTTAAGATTTCAACCATATGTGTAAAACCCAAAGTATCATTAAACCTGTCCTCACAGAAAATTAAACAAAAAGATAGTTAATTGGTTAGTTAAGAATAATAATTATCGAGCATTTTTCAAATCTCATTACATAGTGATTTAAGAGTTGCATTAAGAAATCATAGGTGTCTTATAAACTTCAATGCAAATAAGATGAAATTAAAACTCAAAGAAAGTTAATGTGGAACCTTGTTTACCAGGTCAAAAAAATCAATTTTTTAAATGCTTCACAGAGTTGCAGGTAGTTACAATTTGAGAAAGCCTCCAAAGCTTCAGCTTAATATAGAAATATTGAATAATCTACAAAAAAGTTATTTAGAACAAGCACTCATGAAAAGAGGGTAGTGATTGTCTAACATGCAGTTTTCTTGACAGATACTTCAAGGTCAGATGCTTTCTAGAGGTTATACGGCTTAAGAAACAATTACCATTCATATCTAAAGGATCCCTGGTGAGCTCTGAACAAACACACATAAACACTAAGGTCAGTCTAAAGAAGCATTTGATGAAGTAAAACTATGATGCTGAATGATTCTATATAAGTAGAATTCCTTTCATACACCAAGTTTTCCCCTGAATTTGGCAATCAGTAGCAATGAAAATCCCACCAATTATTGGAATAATATCAATATACTACAGTTCATCTTCCCCAATCAAGAAACTGATGCATGAATTTTGCCAATGAGTTGATACAAATAGATATGATGATTGAGGCCTTGTGTAAAGATTCAACCACATGACTCCACTGCATCCAGAAATAGCAAACAGTTTGCTTTAAATTTCTGACAAACTGTCTCATGACAACCTAATAAAAAGATATTTAGGAGGAGATACACATGATGTCAAAAATTTTTATTTCTAGTACTTGGAGTCATTCTGTAAAACATAATTCCCTCAGAAAGATGGACAAACAAACCTGTACGTTCAATAATTGTTCAGTTACTGATACTAAAAGATTTGGAAGATTTTAGAAACTGAAAAGAAAATGCAAGATTTATGGCTGCAACTACAATCATTTGGACAAGACGGGAATTCCATGGCATATACAGTCAAATAATAATAATAATAATTCATCCATATAGTCAAATAGCTTGTAGGGAGATATGGATTTACAAAAAAAATTGAGGAAGAATATATTTTAAACACTTGATGTGACAGAATTGCAGTATGATTCTTTCCACTTTTAGTAAGTCTTTTGATAATTCAATTGTTTAATCAATAAACTTCAGACATTGAAGAAAAAGAACGATAGTTATTTATTTGCACCTATGCTGCAATTTGGACTTTTGGCCAGGTGGCAATACTGGAGGGCAGTATAACTAACTAGTTAATTTTGATAATAATTACCCAAGGAGATTGGAGGGACTTCTAGGCAACATAGTGCTTTTTAGTAATCAAGTGCTTTAGAGCTAAAAAGAAAGATTTTTCTCTAATGATCAATTTCAAGGGCTTTCATTACTAAAATCTTTGAATTTTGGTTTACTTTGAGGTTCTTTGACTAGATAATTTCAATGGAAAATATAATTATTTAACTACCAGATGGAGGTGAAATGCCTGCGTGTTCACAACTCCAATTTGAGCTCCTTGCAAATATACTTTGACAAAAAATATAAATCCTGTAACTTTGTAAAACAATTTTTTTGCTTCTAAAAGATATATATCAGAGAAACTAGCCAGCTTAATTAGCAACACATTTTTACAGTTTTCCTTAATATTTGGCACTTTAAACCAAGTTCCCCCTCGACTTTGAAGGCTTTCACATTAAAAATAAATGTTTTAAATCATTTGACATTATAATAAGCCGGAGAGGATATTACGTGGATGTGTGAATGATGATGTTATTTAACAAAGATTTAGTCCATTCTTGCAAACCTAACTTTGCACAAGCATAAATATTGCATGATATCACTAACCTGCGTAACTCTTCTGAGCTCTGTGCCAGAGCCTGAGCAACTCTTTCAAGACGTAGTGACCGTGCAGATGCAGAAGATGAGGCAGAGAGCATAGTCTGTGTTGGGCTACCACCAGTTCCACCAGCTCCGACACCTCCAGCCCCAACCATACCCATGCTGCCCATTCCAATCATACCTCCAATACTTCGCTCTGAAGGTGGACCCCTATCTGCAGAGCCTGGTGATGGCCCACCCATACTGCCTGCATTACCTGATAAAATTTCAATGTTCAAATTCTTTAACAGATATACCTTGAATCCATAAAAATATGTTTTATATGGATAATCAATTAAAAGAGGATAACTAATAAAGCTTAATGTAGGGTGTATCAGGAAGATTTACAAGAATTCATATCTTAATTTCCTGGTATACTTTATTTGTGCAAGATTTAGAGGACGGTAAGTTAGATGAATTCTAGAATTAATAGATGTCTAAGAAAGTAGATTTCCCTAATTGAAATTATTTGGACCTTAGTACCCAATAGGGAATATGTACAACATCACATACAATACATAGCCTCAATTAATTATCCATCCAAACAAGATCATTCCACGCAGATGATCCTCTAGCTCTTACAAAAATGGACCTTATCATGAGGATAGGAGTCAGTTACTAATTAATCAACAATGATCCTAAGGTTGGGATTGTTTGCTGAAATCTAAGTGATCTAAGTATTACAGATACTGTACAAGGCAGCCAATATGAGGTTGATTGCTGCATTGGAAATTGAAGAAACATGCTTAAACAAATCAGAGTATTTTTCTAAGAAGAAGATTTCGAATATAGAAAATGTTACCACAGGAATTACAACAAAGTTTCTAAACTCAAAACCAAATTACTATTTAGGTTAGGAGAGATTATGCAAATCAATTGATTAAAAAAGGAGGAGTAATGACAAAAGAGATCCTCTTCCAGATGACAATAGTGAGTTTAAACTATAGATTTAAACTTTGAAAAATATCAAAATTATTATTCTTCCAGCAAAATGGTGCAATTTCTTACAGGAGGTATTCACCAAAATCAGTTCTCTGATAATGTGGGAATTTTTTGTCAAGAAATATAGAATCGGAATCGTCTAAAATTAAGTACAATAACACATGCAGTAACTCTTCCTTATTTTGACTTAGGAACCATCCTTAAATTATATAATTCTTAAGGAAGGGATCTGAAAATATGGACCACTTTGTGACATGGGAGGGAGGGATATGTAACACAATGTGATGTCACAAAAAAGACCAACTTTGTGAGAGAATCTTGACCATCTTAGCTGGAGGAATACTAATGAAAGATCAACAGCAATAAAATAGAAATGTTTCTGTTTCATTATACCCTGTATTTTCAGAAAAGTTGATTTCAAATTAAGAATTTGAAAGTACATGTTTTACTATTAACTTCGCTGATATAACTTTGCTTGGTCAACTACTGAAGAAATAATCCTACCTTATCAAGTAAATATACAAGTGAAAATAATCCACAAAAAGTACATTAACTGAAAATGAATATAATTAAACATGGAATTCTTGATGATAAAGAAGCCCAATCGAACAAATGGAACTGTTACTATTATTCACATCTTCAAATTCTAAATCTCGTTATAAATACTGGAATTTCATGACTTATCATAAACACAAACTCAAGACATTTTTACTGATATCAGCATAATGTAACATTCATAGAAAACTACTGATCAAAATGGAATATATGTCTAAAACATAAATTCTTCACCTCTAAAACTAGGAACCCCTCAAATGATGATGACTACACAGATAAGTGCTCTTCCTCTAAAAAACGTGATCATCAAATCAAAAGAGCGAAGGAAAGCTGAACTGAAATTCAAAATTACATAAATGCACTCACATGCTAAGAATTTTTTGTTAAACAATGAAATATAATATTGTGGCAAAGATTCTTTGAAGAACAAATTGAAAAACAATTTACCAATGAAAGTGGATCTTAATTAAATAATATATTATATTATCAAGTATGAATAGACAATTATAAGCTTAAAATGATAACTCATAAGCAAAAATAAAAAGAGAATGTGCTAACCCATAAATAAATTGCTACCTCCTCCGAGAGCAGACGCTCCGCTGATGCTCATGGAGCTTACTCCATCTAACTTTCCAATTGAACGAAGCTCCTCCTGAGATGGATCAATAGATGTTGGCCCCAGGTCCAGCTGGGCCATTGTGGCAGTAGTAAAAAGAAGTCAATAAAAAGGGCCTTTGCTTAATATATAAGCATAAAAAAAGTCCTTTCATATTCAATGAATGAAATTTGCTTTTGACAAAAAAAAATTACACCTGTTTGATAGGAAAAATGCATGCATTTTCACAACAGAGGATTCTACTACTAAAAATATAAAAATTAGCTAAAATTTCCATACGACATTATCAATTAAAAAATTTTGAAATATAGTAATTGGATTAATAAGTCAAATTTAGCCAACATTTTACATCCTCATGTTTTACAAGCTGAGGGTTGTGATTATAATGATAAAAAGGAGTTTCAATCCTGCTAAAATACCTGTTAATTTTAGTGCAGTGAGAATTCATGAATCTGACACTTGAACTTGAGGTCAGAATAAAAAGTTTCAGAGGCTTATGATAAAACAATACATATACACAACAGAGAGTGACATTTTTAGAAATGATAAAATATGTAATAGGAACAGGAAGAAAAAGTAAATGAAAGTCTAATTTACCATATTTTGCACTTATAAGATGCACTAATTTATAAAAAATTTGCACCACAAAATCAACCGAGACATTACATTTCAAAATTAAATGAAGCTAGCTTTTTCCCAGTTTAAATTTCCAATCTCCAAGTGCTCATTAAGTTATTATTTTGACTTTGGGAAGTAAAAGATCAGGCTGAATCAATGGGAAATCTATAAAACTTTTCAACAAAAAATTTGTTTCTGGCAAGAAGTCTATGCATTTTTAAAAATACACTCCACAAGAAATTATATAGTGGATTAAAGAAAACAAACATGATTCTATAAAGTGTGATATTCACTACAGATTTCTGGGAAGTTCCAAGTGGATCACTGAGCCAGTCTTCTGGAGTAAGTAAAGACTGTTTGGTTGGGTTGAAAATTTGTATTGATTTTGTAGGCATGATCGAGCGTTATCCAATTTCTACCCTCACATCCATTACCAAATCTGTGGTAATTTTAACTTGTTACTTTTAAGTATACATTTTTTCCCTGATTGATATACTTAAATAATGGTGTATCTTCATTGTAGCAAAATATGGTATTGATGAAATGAATAACTCAAGAAAGAACCGAAATTGGAATACATAAAATTTTGGGGGTTAGGTAACACTAAACAAGAAAAGAATGGTCCGGCTGTTAAACCATAGACCCCCTGAAAGATAAGCCAAACAAATCGTTATTATAGAGAAGAAAAACGATTAAAAAGTGAATGTCAGTCATGTACTCTAATGAAATAATAAATAATTATAATTTACATTTAAAACCATCACCACTATCAGTAGGATATTTTGCTACATCTTTAGCTACTTGAAAAATCTTTTACAAGGCAGAAAAAAATGTTATCAAGGTGAAACTAAAGAAAAAAGACCTATCAAAATGATGTATGTTAAAACCAGCTTAATGGGAAATGATGTTGTAAGATAGCAGAGTATTTCCAGCATCAAAAAACAAATTGTTTTCAAGAAGGTTTGCTAAGAAATGACTTTCTAAAACCCCAAAAAATAAAATTAACTGAAATTTAGTTTAATATTATCAAACAAAGCAGAATTATTAAAGATAATCAATATCAAATCAAATCAAATCATAACATCAGCAGTCCTCAGATGAGAATGCTAAGGTAATGGAAATGATCACCATCTTAATTGTCACAAGCTAGAGTTCCTATCTTTTCCTGATACAGGTAGTGGGAAATATCTGTGAAATCATAATTTATTTTAGGAAAATGAATATTCAACACTATTATTTTGGATGAAGAACTGTAGAGGTACTTTGAAATAACTACCGATTACATTAATCCCTTAAAACATTTTGATTTCAGTCTAAATAGTTGAATCTGCTGGGCAAGTAGAAAATTCAGTTCGATTTTGAGCAATCAGGTTTTAACTTCATAATTTAAACAGTGCTAAACTCAATCTTTAGAAACATTGGGAAGACAAAATGAAATTTTGATTTTCAGGCTAAACCAAGGTCGACTCATTGATCTAGAATTAAGAAGCTATGAACATTTTTCTTAACAAAACACATTTTAGAAGTAGATTCAGAAACCAGCATTAGGAATCCTTCCAAGTTCTTTTCATGGTAGGGAACTAATTTCAGGGAAGATTTACTATGTGTATATCTCTCGGAAACTGAGAAGGGATAGGTAAGAGTTGACTAGCATCATTCTACTGAGACATATTATGGCAATAGTCTACAATAGCTTACTATTTTCTTCCCACTTCCTATCGTCACAAACTTACAATACCTAAGTGAAAAGTATCTTTAGGAGATTACTTCAATTTCTACAGTAAGAATATTTAGAATATAAAAATATGATCTGTAAATGTTTGTTACTTGAAACATTAATTTCATTGTAGTTCAACTTCAATTCATAAATTAAATCAATCTTAATTTTTCTAATCTGAAAGTGTTGAGGTAATTACAGTCATCATATTAGGCAACTGAGCAAATATTAATATAATTACTGAAAAAATCATTCTTCTTCGACATCCTTGCATGAATTAGAAAAGTTTTAAGTCCATGATGCTGGTAAGGTACTCTCAAGTACTATTACTCATGATAAATACAATACACAACCACAAATTAACGCAATCATTACAATTCACAATTTAAAATAAATCCCTCAAATTTGAGCCTAATGAAATTTTAGCATGGGTTTGGTTTTGAAAGTCTGAGGGCTACCAATATTAGTCTAACAAAAAGAAATTTCAAAAGGTTAATCATTATAATATAGAAAGAAAGAAGATAACTGAAAATTTGTCAAAAAATTATTCTTACTCAAATAGCTTAATGGAATCTTTCATTTCAAAACTAGGAATACTTGGCTAGGAAATACAACCACTATCAACAAGCACATACCTGACTTGCAGGCAATGATTCTGAGAGCTGTCCAGGACTTAGAGCAGCAAATTGCTGAAGATGAGCAGGAGACATTGATGCAGGAGCCTAAAGATTACATTCTTAGTAGTAGTAGAATCTCAGAATAAAGGAAATGAAAAACAAACTTCATTCAAAGTTACAAAAGAAAGGAATAGATAGCAATGTTTCATTGCATTAAGTTGACAGTAGACATAAATTACAGATAAACAAGAATATATACATGAAAAACATGAAATCCCAGCACTGAAATTTTATGAATGAGGGTTTTGGTCAACAGCCAATAGATATTCACAATGGTAATACTGAAAATGACCTCAGTTCATCACAAAAAACATGCAAGGTGGTTCCAGAGACTGTAATCAGGAAAGAAGAAATTTAAGATAAAAGAAGAATATTCTTTGATACAAAACTTGCAGAGAATACTCACCGTATGGTATTTATGGAGGTAGTCTCTCTGAGGTGAATGATGGGAATGCGACTTGGGAGTGGACCTACCACTGAGGGGAGGAGAGGATGACGAGGAAGGAGGTGGCGGTGCCTGGCCACCAGGAGTAGATCCCGGTTGTCCACTTGGCATACCAGGTCCAGAAGACGGAGGACCTCCGGGAGGAGTAGACCGTTCAAAAGATCTTCCCCTTGCTAAGAGATGCATATGCTCAAGGCTACCAACTCGACTTTCCAGTTCCTCAGCACGAGCTTCTGTACATTGCTTTTCCTCTTGGATGAGTCTAGAAATGAAATAGGAGAAGAATGGGTCCCTATGGGTACAAGACAGGGGCGGATATATGATTAGGCGCATTAGGCGCTAGCTGAGGGCCTCGTTCAAAGGAGGGCCTCAATAAAGGTTGTGCCAAAGAACTTTATATAATACACTTCATAGTATAAGCTGAGGTGCAGCAGAAATCCATAACATAAAAGGGAAGTTCGAATGTGACTTTTTCCTCATAATTCTGTGAATAAAGTACAAATTTTTTGGTAAAAGTGAGACTATTGGGTAGGTAGCCCATGGATAGCATGTTCACCTTTGGTGAAAGTGCTCCCAAACTTGATTCCAAGTGGGGGCCACAATGTGTCTCCATGATGCATCATAAAAAATTTTTGAAGCTACCTGAATTAATAAATAGCACGTTCAAGAGGAAACCTTGAAAAAGCCAAAGTGAACATGTGAATCAATGCAATGCCCACGTCACCCATGGTGGATGTGACATGGCTATGCCATGCTTCTAAAAGGGATGATGCACCATGGACTTTACTTTCAATAGGTATATAGTAAAAGTAAGAATTCTGTGGAAAAAGTAGTATTCAAATTTTCCTTTATATGATATGTTAATTAACTAAGAAGTCAGTATGTAGTGTAAAATCTTTCCATTGCTATGTATTGGCATAGAACTTTCAAAAGGTACACTGCAATGTTTTGTTTTCTAGAATAAAAATAAGGATTGATCTTTAATGATTGATATTATTAACAGAGACCTAGATTTAATCTTTGTCTATGATAGTCTAAATCAGTCCATACAAGATAAATTCCTCCAAAGAATATCTTTGACTAATGATAAACATTAAGACATTCCAAGGTATTTGAAATTATAACATGCTAGAGAATCTCTCTACAATGCTATTTAAAAGAAAAGTAAATAAACAGGACTGGAAGAGAAATATTGGCTCATTCTGAGAAAGAACTGAGAGCAAGAGAAAGAGACATACAGAGCCATTTCCTACTATTTTTGCAGTAAGAATATGATTATTTAAGTCCACAAAAAAATTGATTGATTCATGCTTTATGCAATTCCGTAATTTTCAATTTTATTTTACACATTAAACAATTCTACAATGGAAAAAAATACATTAGCTACCTTAACTCATATGAAGCATATGAAAATAAACTTGCAATAGAGTACCTCTAGAGCCTAAAACTAAAAAATACTTGGGAAGATTCAAATATAATTTTTTATAAGAATAACCTTAAAAGATTATGCTAGTAGTTAAATAATACTTCACATTTTTTTGTTTGACTCACTAAAAGAATAAACAACTAAAATCTCTTATCATGCAAGCAATACTTAAAATTTTCTTGTTCACACCTTGCAATGTAAGTATGTAAAAAATCTGAATCAAATCTTGAATGTGATTGTCTTACAAAAACTGCATAGTTAGGAAATCGAAGTAAATTAATAAGGCAAAAATTATTAAAAACAACATGAGTAAAATTACCTTATTTCATTATTAATGGCATCTAGCTGCTCTTGGAGCATTATGGCTAGGGCTTGAGCATCTGTATGACCAGAAGGAGATATCATGTCCCCAGTTCCACCAGCAGTTCCCCCATACAAGGAATCACTATCATCCTCACCATCTACATCATCTAAATCAGAATTGGCCCCTGATGCAGCAGCAGCTGCTTCAAATGCTTGTTGAACGTTTGCAAGTATTGTCTGGTGACGAGCAAGGGCCTGCCACTCTTGCTCTGACAATGGACGTCCCTTCAAAACAAGGATCATCCACAATAAGCAACAATTCTTTTCACTCAGTAACTAAAAACACAGCAACTTACTTTTGGAATCAACAAAATTAAATTAGGAAAAGTAATGAGAAGTATTCAAAAAAATCATTATATAGATTTCTATATACATTTTAAATTGTCCACACACAAAGGAGAGTAATTTGTGATTTTCATGTAAATTTTGCCCAAATAACAAACTTTAAAGCTTCTCCTTATTAGAAATTAAGACATAAATAAAAGAGCATGAATTATGATTCACAATAATCATGATAATAACCCATCATATTCCAGTTATTAAGCTTAAAGACAACACTTCATTTACCTTGGCTACTTCTTCTTCAAGAGCAGCAACAGCTAACCTAGCCTTGGAAGTCCTAGCAGCAGATGAAGATACAGAAGATGAACCAGACTGACCCTGAACAGATGCTGCAGATGGTGGTCTTGTAGGAGTAACAACAGATGAGGAAGGAGGGCCTGGAGAGGCTACATTGGCAGCCCCTGAAGGTGGACGGCCACCATAAGGAGATGGACAAGGTCCCTCACCAGGTAGTAATCCAGAAGGTGACAAACTCCTATTTCATATGATAATATTTAGATTAAATAATATATCACAAGGTAATAGTTAACTAATGATTTTATGAGCTTACAGAATTAGAGCAAATAATGAATTTTATACAAGTATACCCAATGAAATAAGGCTTCATAAATGTTAGGGAAAAACTTTTCATTGAGAAGTTAAGACTATGACAGGTTGATCGTCTTAATTTTTCCATTTATGCCTTTTCCATTACTCAAATTTAATTTCTCAGCTACCCTTGTAAGATATAATGAATGGAATTAAAAAATGAGACAACTTCACCCTTATTTTAAAATATCCCACATTTGATGATAAATTCTCAGACAGTATTGTCACTCTCAGAACAGACTATTTATTCACTGTAATTCAGTTCTTGATACCGGAAATATCTAATAAAACAGCAATAAATAGTACAAGGATGGGTGAGACTGAAAGTGTAATGGGTGTCCATTTATACAATAATTATAAGTCAAGTTATGCAGGGTATGAATATCAATCAATAACCTAAAATCTGTGGCATGACTGAAGCTGTCACATGAAAAATTAATTTTACTCCCAATTACCACAAATTACCTACCTAGTAAGAGCTTCAGTTTGCTGAATGCTGAAAGCAATTTCTTGCTGTAGCATCTGTCTTCTGATGTTTTCTATCTCCATGCGTGCTTTATTCAATTCCTTAACAATACTTCCCTGTTTTAAATAACAGAAGATATAATTAAATTAGCTTTATTTCTTGCGTGAAGATCAAAGAAACTTATAAGTAACAATAAATGAACTCAAAAGAATGAGTTGAAATTACCACTCTTATGTAACACATACCTTCTCTCCTTGGGAATCCTCCAAAATTTTACGAGTTTTTTCCAGTTCTTGCTGTAAGGAATTTTTCTCCTCAAGTGAATGCATCCTCTCTTTCAAGTGGACTTGAAGCCTCTCATTTGATTCTAGAAGTAAATCAGAGGTATAAATAAATTCATAAAAACAGAAAATAAAGAATTCTTGAGCTTGAGTATCATACATACCAGAAAGAAGTTTGTCTACAGTAGCTGACAGTCGCTGGTTGTGTTCTTCATTCATTTTCAAGCGCTGGTTCAAACGCATAAGCTCTGCACTCTTTTCATCAAGCTGAGCTTCTAACCTCTGAATTCTGTCTTCGGCAGAGCCATGCCGCTCCTGAGCCTAGAATTTCATAAGCATATGAATAGTTGAATTACAAGATTTGAGATAACAAATTAGTATCAACAACACACACTTGAGAATTCTTCTGACTTCTAATTAAATACGAAAGGCAACCTTAAGATATAAATACCAAACAATATTTTAGATGGTATTATAATGTTACCTCATTACTATGGGCATACTATTGATTCTCATACCTGGTGTAAAGCATCCATCCTATGTTTTAACTCCTCCTCTATGTCTGGCAACTTTGCATACTGTGCTACTTTTCCCTCTGAAAGCTCAAGCTTCTCTTGAAGGCCTCTCATTTTTTCTTCTTGAATCTTGATTGAAAGAATGGATTTCACATTATTTATATAAATACACCAATATTGCTAAATATATATGTATATCTATTGAAGTTAATTTATTAACTCCAACAACACAGTATATCAACAATTTAAGCTTAAAAATCATCTGATAGGCAATACTTTACCATGTAATTTAATATTAAGCTATTATAATGCACACATCAGGAGATTTTACCTTCAACTGTGCTTCTTTGTGCTGTAACTCTTGCTCAAGTTTGTCATTGAGGTCATGTAATGAGGTGGATTCCCTCTGAGCATTAAGGTATCTCTTCTCTAATGTGGCAATTCTTTCCTCCTGTACAAAAAGAATTGTAGATAAAAAAATGAATTCAATGAACTAATCAATGACATAGGAGAGAATATTGGTAGGTTTAGTTTATATGTGTTGAATGGTTTCATGCCATAAACAAGGCCATATGAACTGCCAAGACAAACATCACAGTGGTCTACCAAATGAGGTGACCATGCCAGAAATGGTGAAGAAAATTCACAAAATGCTTTTGGATGACTGATAACTGAAAGTGTGTGAGCTAGACATTTCAAAAAGTGCTGTGCAGTGCTGCACAACTGAAAATTTGGACATGAGAAAGCTGAGTGCAAGATTCGTGCCATGTTTCCTCACAATGGAACAAAACAGCATTGTGATGATGTTTTAGTCGAGTGTTTGACAATGTCTCACAGCAATAAAGCCAAATTTTTGCATTGATTCTTAACCCTGGATAAAACATGGGTCCATCACTTCACATCTGAGAAAAGGAACGGTCAAAACAATGGACTACAAGGGGAGAATTGGCACCAAAGAAGGTAAAGACAGTTCCGTCCGCTGACAAGGTTATGGTGTCAGTATTTTAAAATGCATGTGGGATAATTTTCATTGTTTACCTTCAAGAAGGAAAAACAATCGATGGTAAGTATTATGCAAACTTATTAGTACTTTATTGGTAAGTATTACACAGCATTTTAGTGATAAAATCAAGAAAAAAAAAACTGCTGCAGTTGACAAAGAAGAAAGTGTTGTTTCATCAAGACTATGCACCAGTTCACACATCTGTTATTGCAATGGCCAAAATTAATGAGTTGAAGTTCGAATTGCTTCCTCATGCACCCTATTTGCCAGATTTAGCCACCTTGGATTATTTTCTCTTTCCAAACTTGAATACTTCCAGCTCTGTGGTAAGAGTCTGCAGTTAATAGATATTTTGGGGAGTTCAACATTTCTCACCATAAACAGGGTATCGAAGCTACTGAATGTCGGTGGGAAAATGTATTGAGATAAAAGGAGACTTTGTTGACAAATAAAGATATTTTTCCCAATTTCATTTGTTAGTCTGGGTACTTCTGGGACAACCCTCGTAACATAGCCAAGTTTATTAAGTGCTTGTCCTCATAAATCACAGAGGTGGGCACACCAATTTGAGTAATTTGTGAGTGTTAGTCCAAGATATTTTGACTACTCTAATGTTTATAAGTTTTTCCTTGGCAGCTGTATGAATTATCATTAGCAATAGATAAAAATTTGAAATCGTTTTTTGAAAAATGAATTGATAAATTTAATTTAAATATGGTAAGGAATAACTTTTTAATCATACATAAGCATTAATCAATTATCAATGGTCCATGACAGTTTATCAATATGATATACTGTACTCTAATAAAAATAAAAAAATTCATTAGGCTGAAATGCAAAATGACATTGTTACCTGATCTTCCTTTTGAGCTACATTCTCCCTGAGATCTCTCTGAAGTCTTGCATTTGCCTCATTCAGTCTTGCTACTTCCTTCTGAGCTTTAGAAAGTTCACCTTCCAATTCAGCGACTCTGGTAGTTAGTTCTGTCACTCTGCGTTGAGATGCAGTTAACTCCGTACTCTACAAAAATCATTCGCATCAATGAGAAAAATGAAATCGATGCCAGCCACTGAATAGCACTTACAAAGAAGTAGATAACACGAAGGGATTCATTATAGTGATGAAAAATAATGTGCATTCAAGTTTCAACTTGAAATCCCTAACTTGGCCAATGACGTCTATAAAAATATTAAAAATAAAAGTATAAATGAATACAAATGAGTTTCAGGCTCCAATGATGCATGTGATGATGTGGATGAATGAGAATCTTTTCTATTCTTCACTGTGATTTGTAAAAGTACAACATTTTACCTGCTTCTCAATAGTATTCTGAAGTTCTATGACTCGGGAGACATCAGAATCAGGTTCAATAGCACCATTTGATAGCCTCTGTTAATTAAAAAGACAAAATATGTCACTAGTGATTCTAACATAAAATAACATACAAGCTGTTCAGTTAAAATTTGTCAATAAACGTTGATAACTGTTAAAATTCATCAGAGTTACCAAAAATAAATAAATAAAAAAGGTTATTGGCCATACTAACTGAAGGAAATGGTTATTTCACTTCGTTTAGTGTTTCATTCTAGTCATAAATACTGAAGGGGCTTTCTGATTTACAATGTGCACTGACGAAATGTTGAACTAAAAATAGTAGTATGATGAGCAATTGAAGTAAGCTTCGATTCTTCTCATAAATACCTGCCACTGGAATTACTGAAAATAACACTGTATTGTACCAATGTGTTTCAAAGAGTTTTTTTCTGCAACTACCCAATAAAATGATAAAAATACTTCAAATTATTTTTGTTTCTTCTGGATATCCATTACTTCACAAGTTTACCAAGGAAGACTTGTGAAAGAAGCAGGAACATATTTACCTTTGGAACATGTTCTCCACCTTTCTTATCATCTCCTTCAGTTGCTTCTTTTGGACCATTTTCCTCGGTGGAGGCAGATGACTTTCCAAGCTTATACTGCTGCAGCTGTTATTGGAGATTGAAATCGATCAGAAGACATTTTTGAAGAACTGAACACACACCCAGACATATAATTAGATATCTTATGCAATTGAGAACAATATGAGAGATGGCAATATGTTCCTTTTTCAATAATTATACTTTCAAAAATTAGCTTTTGTTGTAGTATTAGTGTGGCTACTTAAAAGTTTCTAATATATACATTGAGCTGAAGTTGAGTAAATGGTTAAACACTAATAAAATAAGAAGGCCAATAGTGTAAGGAAACCATGGAGTTGGAGACAACCTAAGAATATCTCTTGGCTTAAGTACAAAACATAAAAAATTCATATATTTTGATTGAAACCTACAACATTGCATACCACAGTATGTTAGTTAGAGCATTATTTCTTGAGTTACTAATAAATAATTACTATTAGCTAAAACAAAATCTGTAAATATTAAAGAGATGCAGTAATAGCAAAAAAATTTAATCTGCAGCTTTATCCGATGAAAAACACATGGCAGTGTGAAGACGTGATTCATGACAGATGAGGAAGTATTTTGAATGAGAAATCAGCAGTAAAAAGAATAACTGAAATACTTACTTCATCCTTGGTAGCTGTTAGCTCCTCTTCTAAGGCTGCCACTCGCTCTAGAGCTACCCTAAGTCTTTCCCTAACCTAATAAATGTATGAAAGAAAAACTCATGAATTAATAACGATGAAAAAACCAAAGAAATAATTGTGATATAATTAATCAATTGGTATATTCTACCAAAAGTTAAAGGTTAAAGGCATATTTTGAAATTCTAAATTAATTTATTGGATAATATTCTATACTATTCATCGTGTAAAATTCTACTGCAAATAAATAAGACTAGGATATTTTGCCTATAAATACCTAAGAGGTTCAAACTATTTATGAAAATGTTAGATAAATGACAAAATACCACACAATTAAGTACGAACCTTCTCATCAAGAGCCTTGTGGTGCTCAAAAAGTGATTTTAACGCTTTAAGCACTTCCACCTCTGATGATACTCCAGACTGAGCAGCTGCTTGGCGCTTGACCACTGTCATGCGTAAGGAGCGCTCGTGCCTTGACACAAGGCATTCTAGATGTTCCAAAAGAAGCTGAAAAGATTCAGAATGGCAAAAATTAATATTTTGTCTTCCATCATGCATGTTGCAACACATCATGAATGTATACTAATTTATTTACAAAATGAAATACATTATGTTGTTTACATTGCATGGTTATATTACATTCATGCTTAAAATCTTTGACAAAATATAACTTCAGATATAAATAAAGGACAGAGAGTGATATACAAATATATTAAAGTCAAACAGCCTGATACAGCCTATTGTTCATCCCAAAATTCAAACGAGTGGTATATGATATGTACTGATGAAATAGTGTATAGTAATACAGACACAAAAAAAACGTTACCATCTTAAACATTTTTAGTTTAGAATCCATGTTTGTTAATTACAAAAAGAAAATATTAAAAACAAGAAAAATATTTGATAAAAAAAAATTTCACTCAAAAGATTACTGACTGGTCAAAGTATCACCTCACATCAGAATTGATGATAACCAATATCAGTTCTCCATAAAAACTCACCCTGGTATTGTTTCTCTCTGCTTTAAGCTCTGCAATCTCTTCCTCCTTTTCCAAAAGATGCTCCCGGGATTGATTCAACTCCTTTGACAGAGCAGCAAGTTCCTGAAAGAGAAAGAAAAGTCAAGCTTGAAAAAATAGTAATTTCAAGGTAATAACTGAGAGATTCGTAGAAAAGAGAGAGGAATAAAATAAACCTTTTACACAGTGTCATCAAGGTCCTGTATCTTATCTTATATGTTTTACAGCTGAGTCCAATGCTGCTCATGCTATGTGTCAAAGTTGTAGCTTCCTCTAAGTTTTACCTTCCGAATACAATATTAAACAATGAAAAAGGATATATTTTATTTAAGCACTGCTTAAAAATTCAATGGTGCTTGAAAGATATTTCAAAGTTGTTTGTAAATAAAAAGGTGATGCAAATTTGTCAAGAAGTGGAGGTCTCATGGTACATGTGTTCTCTGATAATAAGTGGAATAGAATTGGAGGTATCTGTGACCAGACAGAGGAGCAGTTCATAAAATTAGACTGAGCAAAATTTACCCTTCAAAAGTTGAAGCAGAGCTGAAGGTTACAGGAAACTGCAGCAAAAAAGAATCTTGCAGCTATTTTATTAAAATACGATGACATACTCATAGATGACCTTAACATAAAAATCATCCATTTGATACATTTTAAAAAATGACTAATCAAGGTGGTCATTGTAAAACTCAATTCAAAATCTCTAAATAATGAAAACTAATTTACTAAAGAGTGCACCAAAAGGAAAAGATGTTAGGGAAACTACATAGGAAGATCTAATATAATTTACAAGAGGTAAGGGATGGCAAGAAATAATTCAGCGTTTAATTTCAGATACATTTTAGGACAAATACTTTCAACATCATCATTTTAAGTAGCAGGTTATAAGCATTGATTTAAATTTCTACTCAACTCAACCTTTCACAGGCTCAATTCAATTAAGAAAATAGATACAAGTTTACCAGAAATGCAGGTAGAATTAAATGAAAATATGGATTTGGTGACTAAGACACTCAACCATCAAAATGAAGGCATGGATATGATCCTGAATTAAAAAGTGCTGTCTTTAAATATGATAGGGTTATTCAATATTTACCATGCAAACAATGATCTGAGGTTTTGAAACTACACAAAGAATTCCCTTAAATTTCGTAAACAAATATTAATTGCAACGATAGCATAACATATAAAAATTAACAATTCAGAAGTGGAATAGAAAGTGCCTATTTTTTCAGATTTTCCCATATATAGAACCACTAATATTGTATGAAAGTCTGAAAATACAAAATATCGAGTGAAGTAATTAACTTTTTGTTAATGTTGTAATAAAGTTTACTACCCAGTAAAATTTCTCGTTTTCATTATGATATGCTAATGCCCACACTCACAATTGAATATCACCCCATGAAGTTTTAAGTTTAAATTTTAAGTGATACTCAGCTAACGAGTAAACGAGTTTTTCGGACTCGGCTAACGAAATTGAATTTTAGTGGCTGCGTGCGCTAACATAAAGTGGCAAACATGAGCGGTTGGGCCATAAGAGTATCTTATTATTTTCGTTTTTATCTATGGCAAAGAAATATCTGATCACATCACATAAGGGACACACACCAACCCAAATGGGTTTTTTATGTTCAAGACAGCGAGAAGTGAAACTCCTCATTACATCTCGTTTCGGCTAACGAATGTGATTCCGGAACGAATTATCATCGTTAGCCGAGGTAACATTGTATTCGTAGAACAGTTTTATTTATATATTTATTTTCATTAGTAATTCCAACATATCGTTTGTACGATAGGTAAGGTCCTCCTTATAATAAGTGACATCTAAATCCAAAGTTAATTATTAACAATTTACTTTTTAAGAAAACCGGGGAAGATAGTAAATACATATAAATAAGAGTTTTTTAAGACGGAATCAGAAAACTCGCTCGATAGATTAAAATGTGATATTTACGTATATGATTTACATAAATTTTACGAGATATATCGAGCATAAGTCTGCTTCTAATTAATTAATAATTAAATGAATTCAGACCAAATAATTCATAATTAATGTTTCGAATTTGTTCAACTTTCATTCGAATATTTTATAACGTATGATATTAATTCAAATGAATGAAACCCACAGAGAGGAATTTCCAACCCTTAATCATCGATCCGCCGCACTCGGAATTTATAAATAGGCTGATGAGTACATGGAAAATTATCGATATCACCCTTACAAATTTTACACCATACCTATCGAATAATGTTAATATAATTTCATAAACAAATATTTTTGATAATGTAGCCCTTCAGCATTACAGACACCCTACCCCTAAATCGATTGCAGATATTTTCTACCTCCAGTCACGTGACCCTGTCTCCATGGAAACGCTAGGCCGTTCCCTCCATACAAATGGGTAACGTCATTATCACGCAGCTAACTGGCGTGTGGAAGGCCATAGGATCGATCTCCGAAAATTGATGTGTACATCGACTGATAAGAACCAATTCCATTGCTTAATTAACCGTGAATTCCCGAAATGAAGAGGAAAAATCTCCTACCCAAACGACACAAAATGAAAACCAACGGAAGAAAATTCTAAAAGCTGTTACTGAATTAAATCCGGAGTAGAAATTAACGAAGAGTATATCCACTCCCACCGCAATAAAAATCGATTTTACGACCGCAAAAACTGATACAATGATTTTCATGTAAACACTCATTCAGTTCAAAACTCGCTTTCGTATTGGTAGCATTACAAGAGATTTGGATGAAAGTTTACGGGGAAACCGAACATGAGTAACTCAACTAGAATGTAATTTTTAGGTAAACATACTGAAGACAAAAAATATGCTGCTACACAATTCTTATGGATACATATGGGGAGTTTGACAATAAATTATTCGTGAATTTTATCCGATTACTAAAATGAAGAAGAGTGCTTTAAAAATGCAGCGTATAATTTGGCTCAATCAGAGACTGTATCACTTCACGTGAGGTTGGGTTAGGTTAGGCTATGACCGAGTCGCAACTGTGGGTTATTGAGGAAAGCACGCACCTATTCCTAACCTAATGGATTCCAATGGATGTATAACATGAACTAACCAAGTGGAAACAGGATGTAAATTATTCCCCTGAGACCTGTGGGAATATAACATTGAAAGAAAAGCAAATTTACTCTCTTCTTCATCCACAGTATTAAAGAAGAGAAATAAGGATGCCAATAACAATACAAATCAGCGGAATATTCTAGCCAAATAATAATTAATATAGCATTTCTTTACCATTCAGCGGATTAGATAATAATAAATTGCAAATAAAATTCACCAGAATATAAAGGAAATACAAAGGGAAGAGACAAGGGCGTAACCAGAAATTCCAGAAAGGTGGAGGGTTCAAAATAGTCTTCTTTTGCATACCGCGGCCGGGCTTAAAAACAAAAGAACTATTTTCCTGAGAAATCGCTGTTTTCTGAAGTTAGACCTCCTCCTGACTACTTTGTTCTTAAAGTAAAGCATGAGACGGAGGTACGCCTTTTCAATGGCCAACATCTTTCTTGAGACAATAAGAAATTCCTGAACTCCTTCACCTGACGCCACCGGGAGGAGGTCATTATTGAGAATAAATACATACATAAAACTTGTGATGCTTGATTTAAAGTCACGACGAATATGAAGTACGGACTTTTATGGTAAAAAGGAATACTAAAAATCTCCCATAATTGAGTTAGCATAGTCTAAGGAATTGAAATACGAAAATATATTACATAACACGGGTTTTATCGGCAATACGAGTAATTAGAGAAGTTTGGTATATGCATTGATAAACTGACGATGGAAAGAATTCTCTAAAGAAATAATTCCTAACTTTAATAACTCAAGATGAAATCGCCAAATTTCTTTCCGTAGGAAATATCCTCCAAAGTTTCAATTTCCACTCTTTTATATTCTTATTCAACGATATCAAATAAAATAAACCATACATAAAAGATGAAAGAGCATCTTAACGGTGGATGATTCCGTAATAATGAAGCCAAATTATACAAAAAATAAAGTAAGACATGCTAGTGAACGCTGAGTGCCGATGTGAACTCAATCTTTAACTAAGAAAGCCTTGTTTTATTTTGGAGCAGACGAACGTCAATAAAGGTGAATAATTTTTCACTCGATTAAGATATGATTATAAATTTAAAAGTGGTACCTCATTCCCATCATGCAACAGGTGTTAAGTCGCAATTTTTAAGTCACATTTGACGGGTAGCAGACAGTAAATGAGATAATTTTCCTTTCCGCAAACAATAGCGTGTTTCTTTCACATGAAGTGAACTTTAATAGAATAGGATTCTATACAAGTAAATCTAACTACAAGTGAGATATTTAAGCATTTTCGGCATATAGGAATAGTGAAAGGATAAATTCGATGTTAAATGATAGACGAGGATGGACTGCTTCGGCGTAGGGTGCTGCCGATTCGTCGTCATTCTTGATTTTTCTGACGGTGAGATAAAAGGAGGAAATCGAGAAGTTGATAAGACTTTATACAGCAATATTTTTATCGCCGATAGCAGTTAAACTTCATGCACTTAACAGCAGTAACGACGACTCCTTGAAATCCCGTCGCCAAAAAGACAACGAAGGAAAACACTAAAAAAGCTAACAGTTACAAGAGTTAGACACCATTCCAATCGAGCTAATCGATATTTCATCTAAGATGAAGTTAAAAGTCTGCCGGAAGAAGTTTCGGTGAATATTTTTTTCTTGCTTTAATCTCGTTACTCTTGAAGGACGACAAATTAGCATCTGTTTAAGAAGTGGTAGGTGACGGAAAATTAACTTAGAAACAGAAATGGAAATAATACTAGGAACATGGGACTGAGACTTTTTTCTTCAACTATTTCCCTAAGGCCAAAGATATAGTAATTTTAACAATATCCATAACAATTTTTGCGATGTATTTTTATGAAGTTGTCTCAATCGCTGTTGAAGTTTCCAGAAGAATTTCGTTTTGATCACATCTTATCTACGAATAGAGGACAGAAGAGATGAGCTTACAGTCAGACGAAAATTCGCTGGCTAGTAATCGAAAATTATTTAAGCTCAAAACAAATTTCGAAATGGTAAAACTCGCATAAGTATTAGCTATAAAAATTTATAAATGAATAAATACAGTAACCAGGAATAGGATTAGAAAAATAAAATCATCAACTGATAGATTTTAATTCCTCCGCAAATTTCTTCAAATATAGAGAAATAAAATCCCAAAGATTCTTCAAGAAATTAGCTGAGTCTAAATAACTTCATTATCACTTCCATGTGACCAAGGTGTCGGATTCTTATGAAAAAATCTTCCCTTTGAGGCAAAGTAGGACATACCAACACATATCTACATAATTAGCACCTCATTTTGCAGACCAACGGTGTACCTCGATCCGTTCACACTAACTGGAAAGTAAGCTGTAACTCAACAACCTGAATCCGAAGAATACACAATGTTATCGAACATTGTTGTCAGACCATCAGGAGTAATTTAAGTGAAGAAAGTTTGGATATGCTAACATAGGACTACGTATCCCGAAACAGCGGTCGGGTCTGAACATTTTTATTGCTTATATGACCCCAATATTTTAATCAAACAAAAAATTAAGAATAATAGGGAGGAAAGAAAGATGCGTTTAGCCAACTGATACTCTGATAAAAACAAAGGAACTCTAAGTATGAAAATCCATTTCAGCTTTTCCCGAAACTAAATTTCGGAAAATGAGAGGTCCCACAAGATTTTGTCATCACAGCTTCGTTAAATTTCATTTGTTCGTCTTTTTCAGGGGGTAATAGGATGAGGGGGCAATATTATTTACTGATCACGATATATTAGAATAAAAGTAACATTTATACGGACATGTTCACACTAAACTCACTTATAGATATCTACCTTTCGCATTTGGCAGAATATCACAAAGTTTGTGTAATCCACGATTATAAACTACGACTTTACCGACTGAGGAAGACCCCAGCGACTTGAAATTCAATTGACATGCAATTGATAATCTCCCGGTCTTCTCTTCCTAAGTCCCTTGGACGTTCATTCCATTTACGGTACCGGTCGTTGTGGGCAAGGTCCGCCACAGACACAGGTTTCCATAATGGGTACTTCCTGGAACAACTGAATCGCCGTCGTTGACGGACATCACCTGAATGGAATTTACGTAAGTGACCAACGACGGCTTTTGACTTCGAGCAAACGAGTGCTAACCGCAGGGAAGAGGAAGAAATTTTCTTATGCTTTCTTCACAGATTAACTTACACGATGCTGAAGATCGATGTAACCGTGATGCAACCAATTCAGTCTTATTATACTACTGATGTACTCAGTTACTTATATCCTGCCAATTCATCATCAGCTCTCATTTTTATTTTTTAAATATGCATTCATACTGTCTATCTTTGCTTTTCAGGTTAACTGTGGGCCTTTCTCCTTTTAAAATTCTGTTTCAACCGTCAGTAGGTTTTGCAAATAAACACACGCCCCTTCTTGAGAGAGATCTTCAGTAGGGTTTTATATTTTCTGTGCTGACTTTGGTTTTCTTATACATAGGAAAAATATTTTCTTCCTATACTCTTTTCTTAATAATTATCTCTTTCTTCTAAATTATGTGAAAAAGAGGTAGTTTCATAACCTCAATCTCGCCATAAGAAAGACTATAATTAAATGAATTCTAATTCTATGCACGTTTTTCGATCTAATGCTATTATTTACTTTGATAAATTACCTTGCAGACAGATGAATCAAAGAAATATTGGATTAATAACTCATTGCGGTAAAAATATTACATTCATAAACTGGTTAAATAAAATACCCTTCTTGGAGAAGACAAAACATTTCCTTTCTTTCCGTTGGTAATTAAGGCAAATTTTGAATTAAAAGAATTAATTTTTCGCAGACTGTAGTTAGGATGCATCCACAACTACGATGCATACGACTTCGGGACACAAGATATGACAGCAATATCGGAAGTTATTTGATGTTAATTATATGCTGACTTCAGAACGGTCGGATGGTGAATTAAACTTGTATGATATTAGTTGGGTAACAGTCTTCAGTGGTACAATCGACTACCACCGTAGATAAACTAGAGATAGATGTTAAGGAAAAATGGCTTATCTAATGACATATACATCATGATTTGCGAAACAGATAAGTAGGTTTCCTGCAAAGCCAGGAAATTCATCCTTTCACACCTGAAATAGATTATTTTAACGCAAAACACGATATATAACTTAGAAGCCAAACCACGGATATGGTGCTTGATTTGTATTACTAACTTGGACTACTGACAGAAAAACACGTTTTCAATTTTAATGGAAGGTATGGAATGGAGGAGCCCAAGTTTTACAGAAGTGAGGCCAGTTATATTATTCAGCGCTGTAACGACAACACCAATCCTTTCTTAACGATGAATATTATCAGAATATGATACCTTATTTCCTTTGCCACGTTTTAATGAGGTTATCTTTCTGAGGGCTCAACGACAAATACAACGGGACCTAAATGAAACGTTCACACAAAAATCAGTTTCAAAGACAAATATTTTCTAACATCAATTCCTGCTTAAACAATGCTAAAAACCACAATAAAAACTAACAAACTGCGACGATGAAACATATGACTTAATGACGACGATATTGTAGAAGTTGTTCAGTTAAAAATAATTCGACCACTAAGGTCATTTCACACATGTGTCCCCAACGGGAATCGAACTCGGGACCGTCTCCACCAAAGGCGAACGCGTAGACCCCTTAGCAATCCCGAAGCCCTTACGATGACATTCCACACATGTTTCCTTCCTAGAGCCCCTCCTATGAGCTGGCCTATCACTTCTTTCGTTGTTATACGTTATTTAATCGCGATTATATATTTTACAGCTCCTCATTGATTTTCCTTTTATCTCTAATTTTACTAATTAATTTCGGGGTAAGTATTCTAACCACTAGACTTCCATGCTGCATCCCTTCCACTTACTTAATGGGATGTTTTGAAAGCAAGGCTTTCTCCCAGACAGTGGGAGACCTGGGATCGAGTCCCAGTCATTTCACTATTTTCACTTCTGTTTATCTTTGGGTTACAACTCATTAATAATCTTAATTGCTTCAACTCAATCAATGATAGGAGTTATTACGAATAATGCATGACCCATCCACTGCAGCAAAATATTCCTTCCCATCATCTGATTAAAGTTAGAAAGAAAGATGGCGAACTTCTGCCAAAATATCATAATTTATTATTAAACATACTCGAAAAGTTTAAAACAATCACAATCATAAGAGGCTTTTAAGAATCTTTAATGGCAATAATGTAATAATTGAAATTTCTTGAAATAATGCTATTCAAAGGTAACATCGAGAGCTTACCTAAATCACAAAACCCTTAGAAAGTTTCAGAAGGGTATACCTGAATCGAACTTTGGGATTGAATTTGGGCAAAATCAATTGATAAATTCTGGTGACAATCAGTCACATTAAATACATACCCAAAATAAAGGTATATACTTCATAAAGTCTAGTCTAGTAAGTAAAGATTTCAAGCCATCAAAGAATACAGGAAAACTTGGGGGAAAGTGAGCTATGGTTGCTATATTACATGGCTTTATGCTACGTAAAAACACAACTTAACTTGACTAACTAAACAGGTATTCTTTATAACAAAAAGGGGTGTGACCAAGATCTTCCCATCCAAGAGTCCAAAGCAGTTAATATAGGTTAGCTAACTGGGTATTAGGAGTTAATACATATTTAAACATAAAAGAGTAACTCAACAATCAGGATAGAGGTATTTACTAGGGAAGTAAAGTTGTGGTCTAAAAAACTAAAGGATAAATGAAAGTTAGGAATATTAAAGTGATTTGGACTTGAAACCAGGACTTTCTGGATGATGTTCTAATCATTGAACCACAATAGAAAGGCAAATTCACTTCATTTTCAAGATGATTTGCAAGCAAAGCAAGTGGAGATCTGTTCAATCACACAAATATCAGAGGCAGCCAGCCAAAACCAGAAAACCATTACAGTTCACATTGAGCAATTCAATACAGAATACCAGAAAACTAGAGATAATGGCATTTAATTCAGAAGCTATTATTGGGCCATTTTAAATCGGTTGGGCAACATTTTAAAAGGAAAAAGATGGTTGCCCCCTAGTGCCCACATGACAGGAAACTGGTTGCTTGACCCAAGCTGCACTGGCTAGGACTAGGACATTGACCCCTGCCCCCTGCAACACTGAGACAGGAAACAAAAACTCAAGAAATTCAAAAAAGCGAATTTAAATTGGATAATGTGTTACATGAATTGATGGAACTATTGTATTTTAACCTAGATCTCTTCTTCTCCTATGAATAATGTCTTTGTTTTGGATGAAATTGAGACTAAAGTCTCCTCTTCCATTTAACCCATATATATCCTGCAAAGGAAAAGTATCTATAATATCTAGAGGCTTCTCTGGATAAATGGATGTAGCCAGGATATAAATGTAGGGTCTAAAGTAAAAGAGTCACTTATGCTGCAATTTTTTTATGTATAGAGGTTGACCACAAGACCCCAGGAAAAAGGAAGATTTGGGCTCCCGAACAGCCAAGTGGGCAATGTGTTAAACTTCCATGAAAGTGGTCCTGGGTTCAATTCCTGGTGGGGGACTTCATGCAAAATGATCTAAGCTGTCAAAGTACCTTTAACAATACTAATACTACTAAAAAAGGAAGAATGATTCTAGATACTATTGGTTTGATCCTAGAAGGCCTCTAAAAAGGTACTTTTCACAAGAATATATTTTGAGGATTTATGGAATTTTTTCTGCACTTTCTGCACACATTACAATAGAGTTGAAATTCGAGCAATCTGCAGAGGAGGTGATTCTCTAACGTGTGTTAAAACGACATCTCCCAAAATGAACCTAAGTTTGATGCTTGCTTGGTGTAAACTATTCCCCATATAAAATGCATTGGGGGATTTAAATCCCATTATCGAAGCCAATGACATCTGTTACACAGATGTTCTCTTGCTAATACAAACATTACAAAAAGTCAAAATTGACCTTGATTAGGACTCTAGGTTGCTGGAAATTTCAATCAGAAATCATATGAAAACTGGGAATAAGTGAACCAAGGGTCATAAACTTTCCCTGGACATTTGTTTGGGGCCCATGTGGGCCTTGCTTTTTTCCTCTTCAAGGACCCTTTTCTGGTCCCTGACAGATTTACAATACAGAGCTTTATAAGTACCAATTGGGATAAAATTTTAGTAGCTTAGAAGTAATATACTCCATAGCTTGCAGTATACAAGCAACTTCTACTAGTAAAGTATATACCACAAAGGAAAAGTGTATATATGCATTAGAGAAACATGTAAATTTGAATGATTCCTAAAATTTTCAGGATAAATCATGAATTTGAACGGACTTAATATACAACAATTAATGAGCTGAATTGCAGAAACCATGAATAAATTTAAACTATAACACAGACAAAAAGACCAGATTTTAAGGAGAAAATTTCATTTTTGGGTTCAGATGGGGCTCCAATGAAGGGAAGAGAAAAAAATTACCTAAGCAAAACCTAACAAGAGAGTAGGATTTTTTAGAGGCACATCCAGAATGTAAGAGCAAAGAACTTAGCAATTGACCTGAGATAGAAGTCTGTACCTGTGCATATTTACATTTTTTGAATAGTAGTATGTTTAAAGGAAAGTAAGCACTACTTGCTATTTGTTGAAAAGCCCTTCCAGTGATAAGAGTTCAATAAGAGAAGATAGACCACTTTACATTTACAGTGAATTAAATGAAACTCATGGGCACTTTTCGTTAGAGGAAAAATGGAAGAAAGGTGTCAAACCTTTTGGGAGGGGGATTTCAATGTGCATGATTACAGGTTGCGTGGTAAGTCTACCAGAAAAACCTATGACATTGAGGACTACATTAAAGTAAAGTAAGAGAAAATCGTTTACTTATTGAGGGTATAGGTTTCCCTAGAATTTCCTGAGTTTTCAACAAACATAAAATTGCCCATAATTATGACTGAACTTCAGGCTATCTATAACAAAAAATACTGAGGTTGGAAATCTTTCTTTTGTAAAGTAATGCATGCTAATGCATGTCCATCCTCAAGATCAAAACATGACAGATCTAAGGATGGAAGATTTGATCGTTCTGCTTATAGCCTCAACCTTGCACACAGTGAATGCTCACTTTTAAAACATCGAGTAATGTCTTGTGTCTTACTTGTTTCAGGACTCTGAAAAAAAGGATACCTCCATGCACTACTGGTATAAATCTCAAACAGTAATATTCAGAGGAGGATTTGAAAAAGCTTGTTTCGCACTACAAAAAAATGTTAGGCACAAAATAGTGATCACACATAGAAACCATGTAAGCTAGTACGCATTTGTTTCAATTTTATAATTTTGACTAAATTAATTTCTTCTCCACTTATGACCAACCAGTCCTAACTATAGTAATACACTCATATAATCAATATGCATTGGCCAGACAGAATAAATTAAGGAGATAACATGAATATCTCTAAAGGGTATAATGTGAGTTATAGGATGCATGTTTGGTGATTCTTATGGCTACAAGTAATTAAGTGCTGAAAGTCTTCTTGGGAAATCAGTCAGGTAGTTTGGTTGATTGCCACCAATGTTTTAGCCGCACACTCCTCAGCCATCTTCAGGGTTCCTGGAAGATGGCTGCGGAGTGTGCAGCCAAAACATTGATGGCAATCAACCTAACTACCCTGCTGATTTCCCGAGAAGATTTTCTGCACTCAATACGCTGGGAAAGAACCAAGTCTGTCTACAAGTAATTAAGTGATCCCTTGGAGCTGTAGCATTTTCAATAAGATTGGCACTCAAGATATGCCCACTTATCAGAATTCAGATACAGCCTGAATACCTATACCAACATTGCTTTGTCAATGGTCAAGAATCTGTCTTAACATCAATTTAAGGTGTTCATATCACTGAAATAAATACTGATAACAACAATAATCAGACAAAGAGGAAGTTGCAACCTTGTTACCCAATCTGGGGGCTGAGATATATTTCTTTGTCTTATTCACTGAGGAGCAAAGATGTTCTATGATACTGAGAGAGAATTTTTAATTTATGATAATTTTTTTGTTTTCCTCCCCCTAAATAATGGAATACTTAACTTTTGAACTTTCTAAAAATTGTTCAAAATGAGTTTCCACATTCAAAACATGGCTGAGACATCCATAATCATAAAACATTAGGGAATTCTCCCCTAAAAGCAAATCCAGTATAGTTACATTATAAATTTAATTATTGGGATATGTCCTCATAGAAGTGAAATGGGTAATACTTTAGTCATTCATTCAAGGTCAGGCTTGATTCCCAGGTATGGGGATTTTCCGGAGTTAACCCAGCTCTTATATGAATTTCAACTTTAGAATAAGAACAAGCAAGAATACATATATTTCCCACTGTAAACATTCATATGATGTATATAAATACAAAGATTATTGAGCTGTTGGCCGGAAAAACCCGTCTCATTTTAAAAGAGAACATGTAAACTCTGTGAGTGGAGTGGCTATTATTTAAACTGGTAAATTCTTTGAAAATATCGAAGATGCAATATATTTTCCAAAATTATCAGAATATTTTAAGTAACTAATGTGGAAATACTAAACTGGTGCTTACAGTACATACAGATAATTTTCTCTCAAACTGTAACACCTGAATGACTTGACCTTACACTGCTTTAATAATAATGAACATAATTACATGATGCTAACAATCTAAATATCCATTGCAAATTAAGGAAGCATTTTTAACAGGCAACACGTGGACCAAGCAATTACATTTTTCTTACAAAAGGCATATTGGAGAAGCCCCAATTCTCAATTTCCATCTTTTTCAACCTTTTTGTGATGGTCCATACATAATCATGCCCAGAAATTTTTTACTATTGTTTACCAAGAAACCACAACGGATGTCTAGGGGATTTTTTGATTTCATTAGTGATGTCCTAATTCATTTGTAATTATCCCCAAATTATTCCTTCTGTCTATACAGTATTTCTAAATGTTTTGCGATATAAATGAAACTGTGATATGCATTGCTATTCTTTCCATTAATAAGCACATTCTCAAAGAAAAACCGATTTAGAAATCAAGATGATATTTAGCTAAAGGGTTGATCTAATAAAAATGCCATCATTTAAAAGAAAGGATACAAAAATTGTTAGTCAACTTTTCACTGTCATTGATCAAAGATGCATGCTATGAAAACATACTTTTCAAATTTCCTCAAAAACTGTTTGACCAAAACTGCTATTGGGGCCAAAAAGTCATTTCAGCTATCTGAGACTTATAATGGCATTCACAATTTCAACTATCTTAATGTAAATAAAAATACTTGGCTACAAAAAAGAAAGGCAACTAAACTGAATACAATACAGAGTTTTTTGCACTTTCTCTAATTAAAGAAAACTCATTCCAATGAGAGAATGGAACATTGGAGAGGGATTAAAGAGATTTGTACAATTAAAACAGTACAACAGCTATAACGTAAGGCTAAGGGACATTGAAATGGGCAAAGTAGAATTAAAGCATGCAACAATCATCAGAAATGACATTTGTAAAAATATTAATGCAAAGAACATGCCAAAAAATGAGAGATTGAATGTTTACGAAGGCATTAGAGATAATGGGTGGGTTCTCTAGAGCCTCTCTCAAAAGAAAAAAGGTTCAATGATTTTGGTGTTGTATGATACTGATATGGCTGTAATGAATGAGGAAAATGAAGAATGCCTGAGAGGAACGTCCAGATCTAAATGAATATACCAAGAGCAAAAGATTTGGAGGAAGGGGTATAGAATGGGAGGCAGCTGGAGAGGGAAGAAAGCTGGAAATGTCAACTGGAATGGAAGAGGATGTCTCAGACCAGCATTTCTCAAACAATGTTCTGCAGAACACTCTGGTTCTGTGCAATGTAAGAAAGGAGTTACAAAAAGACTGAAATGTAATCTTGAAACAATCTACAGAAAAGTTAAACTACAATTCAAACTCTTTTACAAAAGAAAAGGTGTGGTTCTGTTAAGCACAACCATTTTTTGGTTGTGCTTAACATAATACATAATGTGCCAACCATATCTTATCATATCTGTCATAATATACATCCTTAAAGTAAATAAGTGCTTGGGGTTTCTCAACTTTTCTTTCTAGCAAGGGCTCTGTAGGAAAAAAAATTCAGGAATGCTGTCTCAGACAATCCAAAGAATGTGATTGTCAACGATTTTGTTAATCTTTCCAAAATTGGAATAGTGAATTCTACTAACCTGTGGTAAGTTTGCCGATAGCTGCCTTTGCAGAGCATCTCTTTCCCTTTCCACTTCTGATAATTTTGCTTCTGAATCTGCTAGCCGGTCGCGGGCCTCTGTCAAGTTCTCCACCAATTTATCTCTCTCATCCAGCATGGTCACCATCAGCTTCTCGAAGTTTGCATCCTCCCCCATCCCCATCACCATGCCACCTCCTCCCCCACCCCCCACTCCTCCAGCACCAGAGGATGCTCCCGATGATGGGGAGGAAGAGAATGCCGAGCTTCGGCTGCTGATGCTGTCCTCTGAGATGGTTGGCATTACATCACACATCATATTCCACATGTTGGCGGTGTTTAGATCTCTTGCTTACAGCAGAAAACAAAACTATTACACTGAATTTACACTCCAACAGCACAAGTCACACTTGCAACTGAATGCTTGATACACAAAGCACAGCACCAAAGATCACTTTAAGTGTTGTTCCCAATAACGACAAATTGCTGAAGAGCTAAAAAAAATGCCGAGTAAAATGCTGTTTTTCTGCTTAGTCAGTTTCATTCAATACACTACTATAATAAGTTAATCGAGGTTTTGATCCATCAGAACATTGCTGGTCCATGAAAGTGCCACAAAAGAACAGACAATCCTATCTTATTTCTTACAAATATGTAAACACCAGCACAGTCAGAGTTTCCTACAAATATCAGATAGTTTAACTTTTCTGTGAGATGATGAGCTTCCAGTCAGTAACTGTTAGAGGTACAACACTGAAGCAATTTATTGTACAAGAACACTCAATAAAGACAAAGATTTCGACTTGAAGGCTGGGTCCTCATAAATCTCAAGAACTGGAATATCATAAATTATAAAAATCTACCATAATAATTAACTATGCCTACATAAAAGGCAATTCTTATGTCCCTGAGGGCTTAAAATGACCTTTTAATCTTGAATTCTTTTGACATAAATCCAGAAGATATGTAGAAGGCAACAGCCTCCTGAGTGAAACATGAATTATAGAAATCATGTTTAACAGAACAGAGGAGTTGGTGAAGGTATTCGCAAGTGTGGCTCATGATACTGTTTCACGGCGATGGTTGGGCTAATTTTAACGCCCAACTACACAAAACTTCTCTTCTTATGTTTCAATTATATGCTGGACTTATTCATTCTTCATCAATGCCGGCAGAACGCTTCCTTCGCACTACCGCCCACAACCGATATCATTTCCAATAAAACCTGAAAAGAAAGGACTGTGAACTCAGCAATGAAAGAATTGTGGCAATCTTAAACACCTCATAACGCATAAAACTAATTCGCATGTGTGAAACTAAAAGAAAACTTTAAACTGCTCATATGTAGGCATCTGTCATTTAAGTGAAACGCGTTCGGTATATTAATTTTCATTCATGAAATAATGACTCTATTATCTTGTGTTATAACTTTTATTTAATGTGCAAAATGGGGAATATTTTCCAAAATGATTTGTCATAAATAAAAATATAACTTACTAGTCATTTGATGTACTTTAATTGATACACCCACAGTGATATCGATACATTTCAGAGTAAGAAACAAGTTACTTTCTAAAATAATGCATGTATACATAATGAATAACAATTATTCATTCATGAGTTGTAATAAGGAACATTAATTATTTCAGTAATTTACGGCAAAAGTACACCGGCGAGTAAAGAAACGCAAGCCATTTTACGTGGCTATTTTCAGAAACAGCGATCAAATATTACATACATAATGAGAAAGCACCACATTATCTACAATTTTCTCACCCTCAAGCCAACCCTTTTTACACCGTAAACACGTCAAGCACATACCGGTACACCGTATACTTAAAACTAAAGAATATTTAGCAGACTAAACATGCTCTTTATCTCAAATAAATAAAATAAATAATCAAGAAAATTGTTCTCTACTTATATATAATTTTTAACTACAATTATGAAAGCAATTTACCTTACAAACAGCAGATTGAGCAAATCCAAGTTATAGTTGAACATAGTATTGTAGTAAGTACACAAATCCCACCGAACACAAATATACACCATGCTTTAACGTGCAAGCTTGACTTTTAAATATAACAATAGATCATGAAATTACATCAAGAAAAGAAGCTCCTCGAAAAGAATACTGATTTATTTCAACCTTGTATAAGAATGACGGCACATGCAGACGGATATAATTTCATTTACACATCAAACACACACCTCGATTGGAGATGAAAAGCCATAAATTACACGCATATAAAATATTTTCACCTACATTTTACACAAAAAACTGAATCCAAGTCTGCCGATACTTTCTCTTATAATATTGTCCCATCATTTTCATCTACTAACCAAGCGGCCATTTTAATGTGTGACGTCAGTGACGTCACTGTACCTCCCATCCGCCCTCTGCAATATGGCCGAAGATATCAATATATATATTCATCACAACCCATTCTTTCTTCAAGAATTATTATTACATACTTCTCAGAAATGTTCGCAAGCGTAGCATTTCGGAATAAAATTAGGAGAGTATGTCCCTGACAAGAACTAAAGTGAGAAGGAGGTGGAAGACTGCAGAAAAATGTATTTCAGGTATAACTCTCCTATGAAAGAAACACCTGAAGTTTTGAATAATATTTGTTACGGGTTAAGTTGTCATCTCTCTGTAAATAAAAATTCTGCTTAATTATTAAACGCCTAGCCTTACGTTATCTCTCATCACGTCTGAATATTTTCTGTCAACTTCACAAAATCAATTTCTTACAGACGTAACATTAAATGACTTCGCTAACTCAGATAAAGCCGGGAACTCGGAAGGATTCCGGAAAAAGATTGGATTTAAGACGCTGATCGAAGAAGGTGTGTAGTTGTACAGTTTCTTTATAATTTTTCTCGTCACTCTTCGATAATTCTTCGTTGATGTAGGTCTCATTGGCCTATGTCAATTTTAATTCAGTCTAGTATGGCAGTTTGAGGCACAAACACGTTTAAAGTCGAAGTGAATTCTTATTTATTTGAAAGAAACGCCAATCAGTTAAAATTACTTTGCAAGAGAATTGCACAGATAATGCAGACGGTAGTATCCGATCATTCTCGTTGGTTTTCCAATTTTTTCCTTAGAGGTCAATTATTTTTCTAGTAAAGACACTCACGTTAAGAAGCGAGACGGAGATTCCTGTGGAAAACGATGACGATTCGAAAAATGAGAAAGAAAATTGCAAAAGACGGCGGCGGAAATTCAGAGATGTCAATGAAGGTACGGTAATAATCGTGATTTTTGTAATAATAATAAAAATTATTTTGTAATGATAATAATATAGATAATGAAGAGTCAGAAGAGAGACTCATCATTATCATACTCAAATATTGTGGTAAAAGTAGGAAATAATACATCCCGAATACACAATTCATCTGGTTGTATAATACGCCGTATTAAAAATCTGTAATGCTGCCTGTTCACCTTCTCCAGAATTCACGTTATAAACATTTCATATACTTTCATTTTTAGATTCCTGTTACTGAAAGACACCCTTTCCCGAAAAAAAATGAAAAATCCATTTTCCAAGAACTACCGATTCATATCCGGTGCTTTTTGTCAAAAAATTATTGTTTTTTCCTCTTCCTCAAGTTAGCTTGTTAGTATTTTAGTTACTGTTTGTTCCCAAAAAAGGATTAATTTCTCATCTATTTGAGTATCTTTAATTGCTGATCAGCTAACTGTAGCTCTCTTGCCGGATTGTTAAATCCACAGGGGAAACACAAAAAGAAGAAGAGGAAGAACAACTACAGCCAGCCACTGTGTACCCTTTAGATATGTGGTTTATTATTGGGGAATATATACACCCTGAAGATGTTGGTCGTTTTGCAGCCATTTGCTCATCAACCAGAGCTGTCGTTGCTTCTCCTGATTTCTGGTTGCGTCTGCGACGAAGGTTTGTTCAAATATAAATTTATGAAAAATAGCTTCCTCTTTTATATTAGCATTCTACTGGTGAAGCACCATCGAACAAATAGTATAGTTTTCTTTGTATAATTTTAATTTTACTTTAATAAAATATTATATATTTGAATTGATTTGAATTAAATTTTTCTTCCTGAAAATCAGCTCTGCTTGTCATCCCTTTTTAAAGGTAGACTTTTAATAGGATGACCTCAAATTCTAAAATAATCCTCTTGATAAAAAAGAACTTTATTTAACAAAGAAGGTGGAAACGAAACAATAAATCACATTAGCTGCGGTAGGACCCTTTTCTGTGGAGTTTATTTGCTTTCAAAGGATACATTTTGAAGCTAAACATAACTGATTATTGGCCTTTTCTAGTATGAATTGTTAGTATTCCTCATTTTTATATGACTCAGAGTTTTTATTTTACTCTCTTAAACTAACTGTGATGGAATTAATATACATTAAAGAAAATGATTCTCACTTTGGGAAATAACTCTTTTTTTCTATGTCATGTACGTAGATACATATCTGGTGGACGCAGAGAATCTGAGAAGAATAATTATGCGCTTAGAGCACAAGTGATCCGAGCTCTAAGGCAGTCTTATCCACCTCTTGTTGTGAGACCACAATTTTATTTAAGATCATCTACAGTAGGCATTGTGAGTAATTGTGTAAAATTAATCAATTCAAGGAAATAATTACATCTATACCATTGGGGCCTATCCATAAAAACTAGAATAAATTTCATAGGTTTTCTTTTCTTTATTACAGATAAACTGGTGGTCTACAATTGGACAACGTCGTATTCTACGTTTTACTGGGGACCATCATTTAGTACTCGGGGCTTGTTGCATTCAGTTGTGGCAGGAAAAACGCAAAGTACTCACAATTTCATTGATTTTCAATAATTCATTTTTAAGTTGTGAAGAAAGCTTTGCATTGCTCCATAAAAGAACTTGTGTTTTAAATTAAACCGGAATAGACTGTATACTGAAGATTATGTTGAAATTTTCAGGGAAGTTTGGTGTTCTATGTTAAACTGAAACATCCTAATAGGACAGGAGATGTATGCAATGCATCAAATCCTGAGCCAACTGAGTCTTTGAAGTGTCAAGATGAAGGAACCCCTGACTGCTGGATGTCGCGATCTATGGGAGAAGAGATTTTAGGAACTGAGCATTATGATAAGGGGAAGATAGGAGATATATGGTTTAACCCTGAAGAAGGTTGCAAAATTATTGAGGTTATGGTAAGTAACAAGAGTCTCTAAAAGATCTATATTTGTGAATTAAAATTCATCTAGCTCTCTTGCATTTTTAATTAATGAATCTGATGTCATCAAAGTATCAATACAGGATGAGAATAAAACAAGGGAAAATTGGAACAGTTTATAGCATTGAAACACATCTTAAATATTGTAAGTGGAAAGCAGACTAACAAACTCAGGTTGTAGACTTACCTTTTGCCATGATATTCTTAAATACTTGATGTGTTCCTTCAATTTAGTCTAGGTCTATTTACAAATAGTGATTATTATGCCACTTTGTACATTTATTGTGTTTATTCAAAGCAATATGTTAACATTCATTCTTGTAAATTTGGTATTCCTCTTGCAGCTGGATAAGGAACACCTTACAAATGGACATTTTGGCCCTTGCCCTCAAATTCTTGGTTTGTCTTTGATGTGGGCTTGTGCTAGACAAAGTTCAACAACAACTGCTAGTTCCAATTCTCGTCGCCTTGATCTTCTTTTTGGCCCACCTCATCTGACCCCTAAGGCAGCTTCATCTCTATTACCAAAGCAGTGTGTTGGATGGAAGAGTTGTGGTGGAGGGTGGGCTGAGCCAGTTTCAGAAGCAGAAGAGATTGCTCTATCATGTGGCACTCCACTACCAAAGGGTTAGTCTCTAAGGAATTAAGGAGTAAATTTTAGTGAAATTTTGTGAAGTTAACTTTAAAAGAAGCTCATTTGGTATACATTTCAGGCCTAACGTTGTGTAGTGCTATCTAAAAATAATTCCAAAACATACTTTATATTTTCCACAAATTTAAACATGACTGTCTTGGTTGAAACCAGTCAATTTTATATAAATTTGTGGAAAATATGAAGTATTTTTTCTCATTTGGTATAATTCTACTTTATTTGGCCTAAGGAAATGTAGCATAACTGTCCTTATCTTGACAAAATGGCTCCAATCCCTCACAAATTAGTCAATTAATGTCAGGTGCTATGTATATTGTCATTGTGTGAATCATATTTTCCATCTTAAAGAAATACTAAAACTTGTTCTATTACTGATGACATGCAGTGCACTGAAAATCAATTTGGTGTAATTAAGTACTTGTCTCATTTGAATGCTTTTTATTTCTGCAAAGAGCATCACTTTCTGCTCAACATATTGTTCTCAGTGTTGTGTAGTAAATATTAAACTAATTTTCCCAATTATGAAAACAATCCAAGGTGTTTATGCCCAACAGAACATTAACTGAGAGTACCCAAGAACAATTTGAGCTTTACTCTTATGTAAGAAGATGCCTTAATTGGTTTTATTGTAAAATCATTCAAAGAGTATTTGGGAAATGCTAAACCTACAGCAACATCCAAAGATGGAAACCCAGTAGTACTGTGGTATACTCATTTTAAATATTTAAAATTTCTGGGATGTATGGCCAAGAAGTAATTGAGTTTAGAATTGGAAAGCATTACACTGATTTCCATTCCACATGCAGGTGCTAAATGTGGTGTGAATAGGCAGAGTTGTTGTCGAGGAGGATCTGCAGGTATAGTAAAAGGCCTTGCTTACCCAGAGGGCATAGTTCCAGTTCATCTTCCAGGTGTGCAGTCTGTAAGACTGCTAGATTGGTGGGATGCTGACTATCCTTATCCTGGTGAGGTGAAGAATACCGAATAAGCTTGTGATGAAGATGATAGTGGAAGTTGGACCTTATAAACATTTTTTTTGTTACTTGGAAATTGGAGCTGCCATTATAAATTGTAGATATGTACTTTTTTGACCTGTTAGCATCAGAATTGCAGAAATTTTTGTCCATCTTGCCAATTTTCTATGTATATAAAAGCTATTGGTTGCAGTGTTTCAAAAATATTTTGAAAGACAACAGTATGCTACAAATTTTTGATGAGGAAATAAATTTATATTTGCATTTATTTTACCTTTGCAGATCAATGAATTTTCTTATTAACTTCTTATGAAGCATGTTTTTCTCGATTCGTATAATTACACTTCTACGAAGTAAAAATTCAGGTCCTTATAAGCAATGCATACTCAGGTTTCACTTCATGGTATTCATTCATACAGTGGGTTCATTATAGAATCTTACTACACCACGGAAAGAAATATTTCTGCAGTTTAGTAAAAATTCTATCAAGAATCCATTTTGTAGATCCTTATACTCAGAATAGATGTTTCTTTGAGTAATTTCTCTGCTTTATATAAAGTTCACATACTTAGATCTGTCATCTAAAAAGCCATGAAAAATGTTTTTATAGATAATATTTATCTAATCATCTTCATTTTACTCTTCTAATTTTTATCAGTATGCATCATCAAGTTTCCCTAATTAAAAAAAATCAAAGGATTCATTTTAGACCTTACAGTTACTTTCCTTCATAGAGTCTCATTTAATTACTTGAAAATTGTTTTCGCTAGGAACAGGAGTCATATCAACACCTGTATATACTTACCAACTTTTAATTTAAGCAAACATCTAATTATGAAGTATACTTTATTAGAGAATGGGGTTCAGAGATCAAATCTCAAATGGAGCAGCAGTAGGTTTGCTGAAAAGATACACTATGGTTGAGCTTATCTTAAAAAATATGCTTTTTCCAGTCTATTTTAGGGTTCAAATTCACATCCAATTCCCCCAATTGGGTAGTATAAGTCATTCCTTTGTGTTGATACTATACTTGTTTACCCAAGATCTTTAGACCTGCCTCAAACGTTAAATAGATCACTTCTTCCTACAAAGAATAAAAATTTGAAGAAACCTCTAAGGCCCTCCATAAAAGTTTTGAATAATAACCATAAATCCCTACAATACATCCATAGATGAATGGGGAAAAAAGTTAAATCTATAAAATGTTCTTCTATAAGAGAGACTCTTAGTAGTTGAATGCTGAATAAACTAGAAATCAAAGTCATACTTAAAATTTGCTTTATTTAGCTTAAATTATGGAAATTTTGATCGAATTTTTTCATCATGCAAATTACAAATCAATTCTACTGGAAGCATTTTCACAACTTATTATTCATAAAAAATGATTCTTTAGTAGCTGAAGTTATAGCTAACATTTACTTTTTTAGGAACCATATAAAATTATGAAGACCCATGCTTGTCATGGGTAAACTGTAAAAAATGAAAGCTTATTTCACGATGAATAATCCCATCAGTCCATTCTGAAGTTGTAATCAATTTACTCATACAAACTTGTGTATTTATAAATGATCCTAGGCAACATCAATCATACACTATTATCTGCATGATAAAAAATTAAAGGAAATGCAGGTATATTTTACAAAACTGAAAACAGCATCACAGTCCTTGGATTTGTGTAACAAATTTACAACTAGATAACCATAAAAAGATCACCTCTGCGGGTCACTGATTACATACTTTGAACTAGATCTTCAAACAAAGCAGTATTAATAATGCTTCCACTGCTACTTTCACTTCCATACAAATTTTCGTAGCTTAACACTTCATGACATAAAAAATGCAACTTATAAAAAATTCAATCATTTTTACATAGAACTTCACACACTTGACCTAAAATTTCCTATGATGATGATATGCTCTTAAAAATATATTCATATATAAATTTCCCCTTACAGCATGGCTGCTTTCAATCACATCACTGTACATCATTGTTCTGAAGCATTTCAGGACCATACATCTAAACCATTGAAATTTGCTACTCAAATTCTAAAAATATTTGCAATTCATGCTCACTGGGCAACACCCCCAAGTACAATTCATGCTTAGAATTCTTCTTGTTTCTTGTAAAAACAGGCTAACTGCCTCAAAATTGTTTCAAGTTCAATGGCACTCTTGCAGGAATTTCATGTCATCACATAACTCTTCTCCAGGTCTTCATCATTGTCAGTCACCTGATCTAAATGCACTTCGACCAGATGACGCAACTCTTGCATAAGGTAATCAGGTGGCATAGGGAGCTGAGTTACTAGGTATGCAAGCACTCTAGATGCTGAAGGTGTTTCAACCGAACCTTTGCTAGTTGTAAGTACTAAGGCTCTCACAACATGGGCAATCCGTTTGGAAATTTCTGACTGGCAAAGCCTGAAAAGTAAATATTGCTTATTAGGAAGAAATAATGACACGCCCTGAGGACGATGGCTGAGTCAGCCTTCAAAACGTCGGCTACCAAGCATCTGACCTGGTGGAGAACCCGAGAAGACTTCACACAAATAATGACACCTCTATGGTGACCATACTCTCCTTTACAAAGTACAGGACAATTGGAATGGGAATAACTGGGATGAAATCATGTGTAATATGTGATAAACTCTAAACCATTCCATAAAAATAATAGTATATTTGTTCATTGCATCATCTTAAAAATGGAAATTCAAGAAAGTGTAACAAAAAGTTTATCATGGAAATACTTTCAGGCAAATAAAAAATGCGCCATTTAATCATGAACAGCAAATAAATCAATTGATCTAAAGGAAAAAACTTAAACTCAAAGGTAATTAGGTCACAGATTAGAGATTAGATCAGTAGAGATAAGTAGCACAATCCTTTTGAATAGCAAAAAATTAATACTTGGGAATGAAGAGATAAGAACTTGTTTAATTCTTAATCAAATGTCACATAATTTACAAGTAAAAAAATAGTAAAATTTGTGAATTAAATTAAACACTGGGACATAGCATGGATACTACAAAAGTTAAAATTGCAAGACAAAGAGAAAAGGTTCATAATGAAATTCAACGTAAGCACTCTTTATTCCTTGATTATGGCAATACTAAAACCTTCCTATTGTGTCATAATGAATATCAAAAAATCTCTCACATCAAGATTAACTGGAATAGCAAGTGGTAGATGATAAGCTACTTAAGGGTTTCCCCTCAACAATTAGAAAAATAAAAAATCTTAAAGGGAAAGTTAATTTTCTTTCTAGTTCCATTAACTCCTACCCAGGCAGGTAACACTAAATGAATAATGTGATTTGAATTTAGACGAACAAAGACAAACTTAACTAAGATCATATTCGGCATTAATAAATGTAATAAATCTGATGATTTAACTCTAGAATATTAAGGTTTTGGGAATGCAAGTTTAATTTACAAAGAGAAAGCTAGTGTGCCTTGAGATCAAATGCAAAAAAAAGGAAGTTTTTTTATTTATTGGTAATAATAATTACCTTTCCTTGGCAGAATTACATGGCAATGTTATTAGTCTTGAACACAGGCTACTGAGTTTTGGTTGTAATCTCTCCAAACAATATCCTTCATTTGTGCAATCAAGTTCACTTTGTATGCTTTTTTCGCGTCTATTCATCATAGTTTCAATCTCCGATAATACCTGGCAAATGAAAAATAATACATTAGAAAATAATGCTGCTGTTTAGTAACATAAGAAGAATGGTCTTCCAATAGATCTCATCAGTCAATAAAAAGTATAATCAAGAGTAAAATATCTTGTTTCTGAAGATGAATTAATGCTATTACAAGAAAATGAAAAAACAATCACTGATCCTTACCTCAAGGTAGTCCCAAAATACTTGACCTCCACTTGCCCAACCTGATATTGTTTGGCTTCTTTCCTCGGGAGCAAGCTGAGCTAGAAGTTCTCTTAGATAGTCTAGATTTTCTAAAAATATGCAATAAGGTACTAATATTAAAATTTAATGTAATATTAAATTAATTGGAATGTTCTAAGATTTAACACCTCACAGAAAGCTGTAAACCATATCATAGAAATTTGGTAATTCATAATGAAAAACTCAATCATCTATACAAACCATTAATAACAGCATCTGCTGCTATATGCTTCAGAATTACTTTGTGACATTCATTCCACAGACCAGCCTTTGCCAGGCACCAGGCTGTATCTCCATGCCTAAAATTAAAATAATATAATTACTCACTCTTAACTTAAAACTAAACCATAAATATTGAATTTTCTTGTGGGGAAAAATGTCTTTTATTGTTTGCTGTCTGTTGCTTCAGAAGATTAAATCAAAGAACTGTAAAAAATAACTTGTTAAATACTATTTCAGTTGCAATTCAAAAGTTGCTACTATCATATTGAAAAATAAATAAGGATCAAGTTTTCTTCAATTTAAAATAACAGAGAGGTTCTTACTGTAACTCGTTAGGCATTCCTCTGGTATAAATATGTGTAAGTTATATTTACGTTAAATTCTAAGATCAATACTAGAAAATCAGCATGGTAAGACTCCATATCCAACTCCCTAAGCAAATTATGTTTAAGACTACCATAATAATAACATCCTTATGGACTAGATGAATTAAAGGGTGCTAAAGCTCTTTAGCTTTCCCCACTTATATACCTGCCTGTTTCAAAGAAAACCTTGTTTTGCTGTTTCCCAAAATACACTAGGGATAGCATCAAATCATTCAATACCCCTATTTGGTTACTTGTAGTTGCGATTGTACTTTAGTTCAATCTTTAGGTAACTTTTAGTTAGATGTAGGTATGCCTCTCACTTGGCACACTTTTAAGTAATAGAATTAATAAAAAGGAATGATTACCTATGGAGTGCTGCTGCTAGGTTTGCTTTTGCATGATATACCCAGGAGCTTGGAATACGTAAGTGATTTATGACAAAGCTTTCCCTCTGAACATAAATTTCCTCTTCTTCTGGCAACATATCTGAACCAGGTAACCTCACATGACGGCTAAGCATTGACAGAACACAGGCTTTCCTCCTGTTGAAATGAGAAGTCTATGTTAACAACAACTTTCAACAATTAATCTACTTATACATTTAAAGTCTCCTTCACCAAGTTGATCTACAAATAGTGTTTCGATAATATTTCAATTTTCTGCTTGTTATGATATGCAACAACTCTGTGTCCTAATTATAGCAAAATTTAGATTATGCTAATTACTGGTTTTCTAAAATTGAAAACAAAGATGTCAGAGTGTACTTTATAGGCTGTTGCATCTCATCAGGCAATAAATATGGTACATTACCTCTTGGGATTTTCCAAATGCAACAAAGGGAATAAAGCCCAATGCCAAAGACCATGAGACTCAAGTAGAGCAGCCATTCCTTGGTGCAGGGAAGCCAAAGCTTCAGCTGACAAATGAGTATATCCCAGAGCATTGAGGGATACACAGAGCAGCCAACTGAAAATGTATTCATAATAAGAGTGTAGTAAAACAATAACCAAAATTGCTAAATCTAAACAAATATATCATAAAAATCTGATTTTTCATGGTTAATTCTGAGTTAAGATCCCTAACCTAACAATATTTAGTTTTATGCTACTATAAACATTAATGTTTTTATAATCTATTGCTAATAATTAATTAACTATACATAAGGTCATCTTTACAGTTTAATAGATTGCTTTCTTGTTTGAAAATGTATACAATGGCTTAACATTTCTAACATTATTGAGTTGGAATGAAATATAAAGATAATTTAAAACCGCAATGGCATCAATGGCAAGTTTATTTAAAATACACATTTAAAGGGAAAAGTAATAAAAAATCCTATATTAATTAACCTGACCATGAATAACTGAATAAAATAAACAATCGCTAGAAAGAACAATAAATTATTAATAAATTCTTACGAGCATAACTGCACCAAAAGTAAGCAGTTGGAGGTCTTTACAACAAACAATTTAAAACCTCAGAATTCAAGAAAAATCTACAATCATTCTATAAACACCAATAAGTTATTCGAATACCAAATGAATCTAGTATACAAAACCATCTTTTTACTAATTTGAACCTCTATCAATGAACATAAATTATGTAAAAAAATAACTATACTGAAGGTATGATAAGAAGTTAAATTCACATAAAAAAATTAGTTTCCCATATCAACAATGTTCATTTTCCCCAAAAAAAAAAGTCTAATGTTGGAAAAAATACATACCTCAAACGAACATCCAATGGGTCAGGTGTATGAGTTGCAGTGTTTAGCAATGCCTCCAAAGAGTGTGAACGGCAGCTGTACAGCTTGAGCATATGGAAACACAAATCATAGTAAGGAAGTTTCCCACTTCCTCCAATTTCCATCTTTTGGCATATTTGCTCAGCCTCTAGGTAATGTGGTGCTGGTGGAGGTGCATAAAGGGAAGCTCTATCTGAAGAATCTTTGTCTTCATTGTCATCGAAATTCTTTTGCTCATCAATACAGGCAGATTCATATTCTTTCAAAGCATCCGTGATGGAGCAGATTGGAGAACATACATACCTATAAAAATGCATACATCAGAGAGACAATTCAAACAACTAAATACAGGTTTGGCAGTCCTGATTCAACTTTATTGAAAATCAAAGTCACCCTTTTACTAATCAAATGCATCCTTTTGCAATACAAATTCATCCTTTCACAAATAAAATGTTTTCTTTTGCAATTCAGATTCTCTCTTTTGCAAATCAATTTCACCTGTTACAAAATCAGATTTCTTCACAAAAATATTTTCTTTGTTTTGCTGTTGTATAAATAAAAAGTTATCTAAGTTAACAAAATTGGACATTTATTGCCATTTTATACATCATAAAAATGTATGCAACATTAATGTATTCATTTACCTAATTAATTTACAATTGCTCCCCTGCTGCTGCTCATGGTAATTTCATTTACATACAAGTGTCATACTTAAATATGTTTAAGAATGAAATAAAAATGGACATGGATGTTATAATTTATTCTTGTCAGGTTCTCAAAATATTAAGTCAAAATACATGAAATTGCCATGAGCAGAAGAGAACAATTTTAAACAAATTCATAAATTGTTGAAATTTTCATACGTCAATATTCACTTATACTGGGTATCTCACTTCAAAAAGATATCTATATTCAATTTTCCTTCTCACAGTACTTGTCTCAATTTTGTAGGAACAATATAACAAATTTATTATTGGAAATGAAAAACAAAAGGCTGCAAGTGATCAAAATGAACTTAGGAAAAGTAGGGAAGGTGATACCAATGAAGCTTTGATGATATCAAAGTTAACCAAGTTTTGCTAGCCTAGGAATTAACATTAAGCTCTTTGGCAATCATTTTTATGAGTGCAAGCTACACTCAGTTTGGCAAGAAAATGAAGTATTTGATTAATAGGATTTTATAGAAGTAATGTTTACTGAAAGATAAACTATTTACCAGAGATGTAGAGCAAATGCTCTCTTCCAATCTAGACCTCTACAACAATCAATTGTTCCATGCTGAACTGAGGTAGTAGGAAGCAGCAGAGTGCCAGCTTTGAGTGACATTAACTTCATGCGGCCATCACTGATGAAATCATCAGCTCCGACACGACTCCAAGCACCTAACTGCTTTCGTAGTTGCGCACGACAGTTCCAGTTACCACCAGATAGCAACAAAGCCAAGAAGTGGTCCCCTTTGAGAAAGAGTGATATTAATTCCGAATAAGTTGGACAGAAAATAATTCCAACTAAGACATGAAAGTATTATGTTACAAAAGAAATACCTTTCTTTTGAGCTGCTTCACATGCCTCTAATAGTCTTCTTCTAGTGAGGAGATTGAATATTATCTTTGTATGAGCATCATCTCCCATTTCTCCAGCTCCTCCTTTTCTACCTTTTCCTCTAGCTAACTGATCAGCAGCCTGCTGTAGCCATTCACTTAATGCTCTTCTGCGAGCCATTGTTACTTTATGGCTATTAGAAATCTTTTCCTCTTCAACTATTAGTAAAAGAATTTTGTTAAAAAGCTTAGTATAGCTAAAAAAAAAGTACAAAGTAAAGCCCAAACATGGATTGCAGGGTACTACTGTAGATTTATATTAAAACTATGATGAAATGAAACTTAACATGTACTTCTTAAGGATATGAAAATACATCATTTAAACGAAGGAATTATTTTAATACTTAAACAATTAACTGCAATAATCCCAGTAACACAAGTACTTGTGGGAGGAAAAAACCAAAAGTTATACAAAGAAAAATCTGAACTCATAGAGCAAACAGAAAAAAAATGGAGGTTGATATACATAAATAGCATTAATAACTATGACCAGGTCTCATTTCCTATGCCTCACGATACAGAATATCATTTTAGACATTTCATGGTACTGTCAATATAGAGTATTCAATATTTGTAGCTGCCACCAACTGTGATAATGAACTTGATGAAACAAAGGGAATCTATCAGAATGCATAATGATCATTGAGAAAATTAATCTGGTCCATTCCAGTTTAAACATCAAGTCCATATTCACTGGAGTTTATTTGTAGAATGAATAAATTTTGGGATTGGAGCAGCAGAGACTTTTATTGACTTCCTCATCTGTGATTCTTTACCAATAATTTTCAGATAATTCTTAGGGGAAAAGTAAATGTGCTCACTTATATAAAATAATTAGCAAATACTAATTTAATCAAAATTTCACATGTAAAATGGACTACCATAAAATTTGCTATCCAAAATGAGTGTTAAAAGTACTTAATAGCACGTGAGATCATTTTTGTGTGAATTTTGACATTTTCTTATGGTATTATAGGCAAACATCAAAATTTCCATTCATTTACTAAAATTTCAAGTAACTAATTCATAAGTTAAATAAAGGTAAACTAGATTTTACTAACGGTCATCTTCTAGCTCAGGCAATCTTCCCCACAATGCACAGCACAAATCCCAAACTAAGCGAGAGTAGGAAGATAAGTGATATTCTGGATATTCGGGATCAATGTCATCTCCTTCTTCACTATGAGCTAGCTCATGATGAGCGTGAATAATGTCTTTGCCAGGACGTGGTAAAAACCTAAAAAAGGCAAGAATTGCTATGAAGACAGATTTCAACAATTAAAGTGACTATATGCACTGCTTCAGAAGCATTACCTGGGACATGGAACATTTAGATCTGGCTCTAAATCTTCACTAGATTCATTGGATTTATTTTTTGAAAAAGAATCATCATCATCAGATATAACAGAGTGCTGCAACTGAACCCATAAATGTGGTTCGATCCAAGTCTGTAATATTAACAAAATTATTCACAAAACATAATTAAACATCTAAAATTTGGAAACTTCACAGGAAATGAAAATCAAAAAACCTCAAATATTCTTGAATTTCTTGTTCCTCCTAAAAGATGCAGTTGCTGGACAACAACTCCTGAATAATCAGATGAATTTCTGCCATTTGATAAAGGAACCAAAGGGGAAAATAATTTCCTTTCCACTGACATGGAATCAGCAGCAACTTTAGCCGATGTAATAGCTGATAACTTCATTCCAGGCCCCCATCCAGATCGAAATTTCCTGGCAAAACACCAAACATTTTTTTATGAAAGCTGTTCCAATGCACAACATCATAATGACTTTTCGATAACCAACCTCCCAATGAAAAGTCCCAAGTCAGCAAGCAGTAAACTCTGATTATCCAAGCTAGGCAGTAAGGTCTGAACTAAATCACTCCGCTTCAAATGTCGTCCCCTGTGCCGCAAAACAGCAATCTGGAAGGAAAACAAAGTGTGTAACAATGTATGTAAAACGCAATACATCCCTCATCATGATCTTTCATTCTTATACTTGAGTAAAATTATGTTATCTTAAGTTTCAATTTCTTTAGTTGAGTAATATGTTGAGGGATTATCAAATCTGCAAGAATTACATCAAACTTCACAAATGGTCCCATTAGGTTTTATACATTTCCCAGACAAAAAATTTGAAGGTAACAAGAAAACAATGAAGTGTTATAGGTATCTAAATCTCACCTTAGATCGATGCACAAGAGGATGAGGTGGAAACAAAGAAGGCCGGGATGATGTTGATGATGCTTTGGACACAAGTGGTATAGGGACAGACTGGGGTGGAGGTGTCTCCTGTAGTGGAAGCAGGAATGGGGATGCTGAAGATGAGGAGACTGTGGAAGGTGGGCCTGATGGCTTGGGGAATAAGCCATGACTTGTTTCTTTACCAAAACCTGTAAAAGTAAATGATTTGCATTCAAGCACATGAATATATCATTATGATATGTTCATTAATAATAATGAACATATCATCAATAACTTACATTAATAATCTGGCAAGGAAAGACAATGATAGCTAACAGTGATATGGTTCCCAATACCAAAATAAACTTAAATGCTCTTCAATTTTGTGGCAGTATATAGATAACTTAATTAGATATTAACTCATTTTACAACCAGTTATATAAATTCAAGCATTATCAGTGACTTAAGCAACCTGAAGGAACCATTCTTCAGAAACAAATTATGGCTTTTGGAGACTAGAACTGGAGGTTTTTACTTTTCAAGGGCTGACAAATCTCATAGATGAAAATGAAAAACAAAGCCATAAGTTATTTTGATTAACTTTCCAAATATATAAGAGATAATGGTTAAAATGAATAATTTTATGAGATAATTCATGAAGACAACGAGACATTGTTAAGTTAGCAAACAGAGGAATTGTTAGTTGAATCACAGCTAAATCTGTACATTAGCTGCACATACATAATCACAAATAGTAACTTAAAGAAGCTTGTGTAGCACCATGAGCTATTAATATTATGAATGTAATAATATTACTCGTTTATTCTCAACCTCTCTCTTTCCAAAACTGAAGACAAAGCTCATTATTTCAGATTTTTCCTAAAATACAAAAGAAATTCAACCAGGATTTTCAGTGATGTTTAGGAGCAATGGAAATGAAATCCATGAGATATATTTCTACTCTTGTTAATGCTGCAGAATAGCTGTTTTCTTTAAGATATTGTGGTAGAAAACTCATTTGTAAGGTGAACATACTTTTTTAGAGCACTTATTCAGAAAACTAGTCTGTTCCTGGCACACAATCCAATTTAGAACCCAGGATGAATGCAAAAATGTATTTTAATATGTTTGAATTACTTGGTATTATTAAGTACACTAAACTTGTTTTTCCATTTCTTAAATGATAATGAAAAAAAAAATTTTGAGCTCTATATGAGTGACAATTTATGCAGCCGAAAACCTATTCATGTATTATAAAGTGTTTCTTCATTATTACTTAATTTTATATTTAACTACTATTATATTACACAGTGATGTACTTTTTATGAAAAAGTACACATCAGTGTAATATCATGAATTTCCACAATATCACGGCTGCCTCCGCAGATTCTAACTACTATTCTTTAAAGTGACAATTAATTTTGGCAATTGCAAGAAATATTTTGGTAATGACACAGCCATACGTGGCAGAAAGCAAAGCATATATTTCTTCTTAATAACTCCTTTTTTTTCCTAGTACATTCAACTGTCTATTCTTTGAACTGAATAATGTTAAAAAACTGACAATGACACATTGGAAGATAAATGAAATCCCCATAATCTTTTACATCTAATATTGTGATTCTTAGATAATTTCGAAAATGCTTTGAAATTATATTTCCAATATTCAGCAAATTCAATCATAATAACAAAATTTTTAATAATAATTACATTGTGCCAACATTATGAACTAATTGCTCCATTACATGAACTACATAGAATAAAATGTAACAAACATTTTTTCATAACTATGAATATCTCCAATAAAATAATACCACCACAAGATGTTATTTATAATGGTTTTATTGCATTTAATAAAATAAACCTTTATTACCCCATACTCGAGTGAATTTTGCACACAAAATTCTTGAGAAAAATGGACAACAGTCTATCATCTCATTAATTTTATTGACATTTACAGAAAAAAAACACACGGTGACCTTAAAACTCATTTGAAACAATCATTATAAACATTGTAAATTACTTCACATGTACCTCTTTCGGACTGGTTCCTACTGAGAATAGTAGGATCACGACAAGAAAACCGTGTCCTGAATAAATCTCCAGCAGGTTTTGGACCAGAATTTTCTTCGCTTTTATCAACAGATTCTCTAGATTTAGCCAATAGAGGCTGGAAAGGTCTTTTTTCTACCAATTCAGCATCTGTAATGAGAGAATAACAAAACATTATAAATGATGACTCTGACAACCAATGATAAACAAACATTGTTGATGATGAAACTATGACAAACAGCTTGACAAATATCCATTTACAAGGAGAGACCAACAAATATGTTCTGCTGATTTGAATGAAAGATTTTTTGGTGTTAGAGGTGAAATGTAGCAAAAGTGAAACAGGATTATGTAAATGGGCCTTAGTTTATTTGTATTAATAATTTTCCTTATGTATTTTTCAGCCATTTAATCCCATTGTGGAATGGGATGGTGTAGTGGTTGGAGAGTATTAGCTTTACATGTAGAGGACCTGGGTTTGAGTCCGATTAGTGACTTTTTTTTTCATTTTGATTTTTTTTTGCCATTGAATTTAGTTTTTCATATAGTCATATGTAATCACATCTCCAAGGCTTGAGTTGCAGTTTCAACTGTATACATTAATCCAAATAATGAATTTTTGTCAGTCAGTGAATGATTACATACAACTATAAGAAAAACTAAATTCAATGGGGAAAAAATGTAAAAAAAGTCACTAATTGGACTCGAACCCAGGTCCTCTATGTATAAAGCCAATACTCTCGAACCACTACACCAACCCATTTCACAATGGGATTAAATGGCTGAAAAATATGAAAAGAAAATGATATATTACAAATAAACTAAGGCCCATTTACATGAACCACATTTCACTTTTGCTACATTTCACCTCTAACACAAAAAAATGTTTCATTCAAATCAGCGGATCATATTTGGTGGTCTCTCCTTGTTAGATTAATTTGTATCAGAGACCCAAGTTAATTCAGGTCCATGCTCACTCTGATGGATCAATGGTAAAAATTCAGTGTCAAGTAAGAAACTAGACGCAATGTTATCTGCTTTGAATATTGGTTACTCTTTTGAGCTCTAAGGATACTCATGACCATTTACCCATTTTATTCCATGATGAGCCCATCTTTCCAAGAATGGAGATATAGGGGAGTTAATACAATAGATGGGATCAACTTTCTTGTTTTTGTCTGTGTTCCCTGACTGTTTGCTTCACTTCATCTACTCCTTCCACTTTCCTTTTCTCCAAACTTCTGCACATTTAGGCACATCATTAGAGCGTGACAGCTATAAAATATATAGCTTTAAATTTTTGAAGGAGGAGAAAAATAATGAAATTAAGTATGAAAAATCATGCAGTACAACAGGGACTTTAGGAATCAAAAGGAAAACTATAGGATTTTCAAAAATTCCTGTTTAGAACTGACATGCCCTATCAGCATGAGATGAACTACTTTATTCAGATACTGAAAAAGTGGCAGTAACTAGAGAAGAAGAAGCATCTATTGGCACTCAAATGTCTGATGCAGTGGTTTGATATGAATTTAGTTCCCACTAATGAATGATACTTAGGAATTGCTCCAACTTATAATCTATATGACTGCAGATACTGATCATCATCTTCACATTGAAGGAGCTGTGTCTTCCTTAGATCCGATGAACTGAGCAAAATTGAAAGTTTAAGGCCCCACAGAAAGGGTATTTACTGGTGTGAGGGTTCAACTTTTCAAAATCTGCAACTACATGTGAGCTAGGATGGGAGTATGTATCAAATGGTTATGATGTAAGCCTTACAACAATTCATAAAGCTTCCTCTGTAGTTTACCACTTCCTGAAGGACTTTCCCTTCAAGTTCTACGCAGAATGAATTCACAAGCTTTCAATTTAACTGTACAGCAATTAAATTTTGCAGCACATACCCTTCTCTTAAACTCTTTGAGTTTTGAACTATGAGTTGTCAGCTGGGTAGGTTCTCAGGAAACCAACATTTCAGCTGCCAACTTGGTGGCCATCTTTAGTTCTTTGATTTCAATTACATGTTTGTGACATGTTTATGATAAGAGATAATCATTCTTTATGGATTAATATACTTGTTGATAAATTTAAAAATTCCTAAGAGGTTATGATTTTAATGATAAAATGAGCAATTAGAACACCTGACATGTAGACAATTTAAGACTCTTTAACAAAAACCAAATCTGAAAGATTTCTGGCAAATAGCACGTAAATATAAGACAAAAAATTCAAGGAAATAGATGGATATATTTACATAAGTATCCTGCACATTTGTGGTAAGGGGCATGAAAACATTCTAAGCCTAACTTAACTGATTTGTGCACCTCAAGGTATCTGGGAAAATAGACCAATAGTAGCAAACTGTTCTTTCTATAATCTCATGAAATCTATTTTATGTCTGACCCCAAAAATCAGTTTTGCCAAAAGAAGGAATCACATTTCCTCATTTCCAGTAAAGCATTTCAATCCTGTTAATAGAAAAAGCTGCAATACCCAAACAATTGCCGTATATGACATAACCAAGTAAAGGAAGAGAATATTTGGCAATAAAAAATCAAACATTGGCAACAAAGAAGGAAGTCTCTCAATATTGAAGAAGCTGACAGTAGTGTCAGTAAATTTCCACCTCTACCAACTTGGATGCCAAAATCTGAAAGATTCCTAAGTCACTAAACAAATTAGTCATAAAGTAGTGCTTTAGATTAACAGTCATCATGCCCAGTAAGGGAGATATATAAAATGTTTTAAATAATCTGGTCTTAATAGAATCACACACAAGAAAAGGGATAAGGATGTAATTGTAAGAAAGGTTGTGTGGGAATATTAACCAAGAAGAAACAAAGGCAAAAAAGTCTTAACCCCAGGAGATCCCATTCTGGCAAGTTATCTCAATTACTAGAGCAGTTGCTTAGAAAGCAATCTGGATTCAAGTCCTGCTACCATAAAACTTTTTTATGTCAGTTTCTCATTGGAAATATTAATGGATCGATTCCCACTCAGTTACATCCATTTTTCAAGGGTCTTGACATCTACTTCAAATTATAAATGAATGACTTATGTGCAGAGGATAGTGAAAACTTAACAGATGATGAGGATTGAGAACATCGCGGATATAGCACATCATGGGGTAGAGATTAATGTCTTCAATTGCTGTTCCAAACTCTTTGCTGTAGACACTGTAACTTCACATACCAATATCATCTCCTTCATCAGCAAAAAAGGATGCCTTCATTAGCTGAACTTTGTGAGTGGATGTTCCAAGTTGTTGGGCCATCTGTGCAGTTGGACTCAATGCTACAGAAGGTCTAATTCCTCCATCGTGGAATCCATCTGAAATATCAAAAGCTATATATTGCCTCAAGAAACACCAACTTAAAGGAAGTTCTAATAATTAATTGAGCCACTTACTTTCATAAACTTCTTTTCCTGCATTTAAAGACTGAAATCTTTTTCCAGACGCTCCATCAGGAGACCAGCCATTACCTCTGTTTGAATCAACTGCTGACTCCTGAAATAATTCAATTGACAGATCAATATTAGAATCAAAGGCATACTTATAACATTAAAATTTTTATAAAAATAACCATTTACAAAAATCCACACAATAAGTCACCTCAGCCATAGAATCCATTTGCTCATCTCTGGGATGACCTAGAATCCCATTTTCTTGAGGGTGAAGAGGTATTCTTTTTACTTTCTTGTTATTTGTTCCATTGACAACAGCATTTGCTCCTGGGGCTACCCCTGTAGTAGGTCCAACAGTTGCAGTACTTCCAGGGCCAGTACCAGGCATTGGCAACAATGGAGGGAGTTCATCGTCATCCGAATCACTCAATCCATATTTAGAGAAGTGATCAACCTAGATTGAGAAAATATCCAAACGATTAAACATTGATTATGACATTTTTATGTGAATCTCTGATATATATATAATCACTGATAAGGATAGCAAAGTCAAATACAGCACAGTAATGAATCCTCTATTAAGAAACATTTGCAATCATCTAATCTTGAAAAACCAGAACGCAATCATTGAAACTTCTACAAGCCCTCTGTTATTACACCTATATAAAATATGGTACTTTTTGGCTGAGTTAAGGTGTGCTTAACAATATGGGCTCAAATAAAAAATCCCATTTAGGCTAACTAAGGTAATACCAGAATGAATCATTTTCATCAGCTGAAGTAACACTACATTTACAGTAAGAAGAATGTAGGTGAAAAGCACACGCATAGTGATCATGCATCAAAATGTACACAAAAACAGTAGCTACTAAATAAGATCATACCTTAAAAACCCAAGATCCTGTCTGAGGACGGTATTCCACAAACCGAGTGCGCATTTGAGCACATACTCTCTGCAATTTCTCTTCGTAATTCATAGCAGCTAAACGGTCAGGATCAGTAACAGGAGTCCTGGTAACTTTATCAACAGGCCAAACACGGTCTAATGTTACCTGTTACAAGTAAATTACATAATTGTACTGGATTTATTCAGTACTAAAACTTAATGCTACACTATGAACTATAAATGAACTTATGAATGACAGTGCCTTACTAGTTGAGGCCCTATTCTAATTGGTATACCCAATAATTCAGCTAATTTAGCAGTCTTCCAAGAAGAACCAAATAGTTCTAAGGAAAAATCAACTGTACTATTCATCAACTGAGCAAAACTTAAGGGAGTATAATGTCAAGAAGAAAGGTGCTTAGACAACCAAACCATGGCCATTCCAGACATGGTAAAAAAAGGTGCAGTAAGGATAGTAAAGTAAGTAATCGTCATTAATTTAAGAACTTCCATGGAATTTCTTAAGTTTCAACAAACGAAAATTGCCCAAAATTGTTTTATTGCATGAGAATGCTTACTAACACAGCTGATCATAATAAAAAGATTTCAAAATTTTGGATGGGAAATTCCTGATCATTCCACTTTTAGTCTTGATTTTGTAGTGACAGATTGAGTACTTAGCATTTTCAAAACATCAGGACGTACCTTGAATCTTAGTAATTCAAAGAATCTAAAGTATTATTAACCACTGAACTCAATTGACTGAAATTTCAGGAAGTAGAATTTTTTAAACATAGGTTTTGTAAAACAAGGTTATCATTCTAAAGTTTTTAGGATCAAATAACTTTTAAGAAAAAATCTGGAATACAGATTTAAGTTATTCAATTTCCTTTGTTTTACTTATTCTCCTCCCATAACTCCCCCCCATTGGTGCATGCACCCCCTGCCACATGCCGAAAGGCAGCTTGTAGGGTAAAAACATAGACATAACCAACCAGAACTTAATTTTGGAATGCAACATATCATTAGAGTCAAAATAGGCATACAGATAAAATTGAAGAAATTATGATGAGAAAGAGAATGGTTGTACTTTTTCCACAATATAATTTTTTTTATTAAAAACAAATAAAAATTCACTAGTTTTGGCAAATAATCGCCATCATCAAGTCATCACAGTCATTCAGATCATTCGCTGAAACTAGCCGTGAATTTTTATTTGTTTTTAATAAAAAATATATTATGGGAAAAGTAAAACCATTCTATTTCTCATCATGATGTATTTCCACAAAACATCGCCAGTAACTGTGAATTTTATTATGAAGAAATTATACTCATAAATATAGCATGTTAAAGTCACTAATAAAATTATTTTGATGGCATTGCTTTATAATATTATTCTAAGACAACTGCATTTTGTAATTAATTTAATTTAATAGAGGATTATCCTCTTGTCTGGTGTTATTATATACTGAGAAGAGCACAGGGAGATGCATTACTGAAAACGCGCTATATTTAAAGCCTATTTTTTAGGTAACTTTTGATCTCATATACCATATGCTAATATCATTTAGATCATCAAAATCTTCAGCTTTGTGGGCAAAATGTTCTTTAAATGACATCAACTGCATATTCCAGGAAACACTAGATTATGAAGTTCTTTTTGGAGGCACACAGTTTAACTTATATTTTTGCTGCTGGTCAAACATCTCACAAGATGTAAATTTACCTGGGCCTTGCGATTGAGCCCACTTCCAACAGGTGGCTTCCGTGAAGAGGTTGGTTTGCTACTCAAGCCTCTTGGTCCACTGCTTGAGGTACCATCTTGACCCTCTTCCTCCTCATCTCCAGGATACACTACGATTTCTTTATGCCGAAAGTGGACTAGAAAAGATATTACAGGATGAAATTATGAATTTGAAATCAATAGCAAATAATAAAATAGAAAGTTCTGTAAGTGCATGTGCCATATACCCTTGCTTTACAATATTAATCCATTCCACTGACTCCTCCTTATTGAGAATAACCTGTAACTATAACCTATACCAATAACTTACAGATTGCCCATAATTCCTCCTACCTCCTACATACAGTGACACCTTGGGTAACAAAGATAGTTAGTTTTGGAATCACGTTCGTTAACCAAAATGTGACGTTATTAGGCATCTCACATGCTTTCTTAGACATAAACAACCCATTTAGGTTGGAGAGTGTCCTTACGTGATGTGATCAGTTCATTTCTTTGCCACACATACATACAGAAAAGATAAGCTACTGTAATTGCCCAACAGTTCATGTTTGCTGCTCATGTTTGTTAGCATGCACATCCACTAAAACATTCCTTAGCTAAATCCAAATTAGTTAGCAGACTATAAAAAAGAGGAAAAAAATAAGGTGCTTACACTGCACAGTAAAAAACCCAAACTCAATCTTTGACACTGCATGTTATTTTCCTTGCTTAATTCCAAAGTATTCTCAAAAGTTGCAATGAGTTTTAAACAAATTCATGACAATGCGTCATGTAGTCATTGCCTTGATCTAGATTTCTCTTCTAATAAAAAGTTGTAACAAAACATTCTGATGAAGTTTCAGTATCTAAAGTGTAGGACAAGCATTTAATAATGCATTACATAATGCCATTGAAGCTGAATTACTGTATGAACAGTCAGAATACATTAAAGATACCAAGTAAATATAGGCTTGAGAAACACTCTCCATTAACACACAAGAAAAAGAGTTTAGGTGACTTGGCACAATAAGGCATGCACCAAGGAAAATTCCCAAGGAGATATGGACATTTAAAAAGTCTGGTGTCTTCATGGGAAAGCCTCTTCATTAATATTTCTGTGAGAACTAAAATTAATACATTAAACATTGAAAGACTTACCGATTTCATCTAAATTAAGACCACCAACATCAAATGACTCAGGAAAGAAAACATTTCCATAGCCTTCCCGGCCAACGGTAAAATTTTCCACTATCACTGACACTTTCTTCTCGCCATCATCGCCTTCAACTTCCTCCACCATGGTTGCCAGCTCATCCAATGATGGAATGGTGTAGTAGCCAGTTCGTCGCAATACAATTCCTGTAGGATGAGGTTCTAGCTCATCATCATCCTCTCTCCTCAAATCCTCAATACCTTTGTCTGGACTGTTTCCTAATTCAAGTGTCAAAGACACTTCACTGTCAACCTCATCACCAACATCATCTCCTGGATCCAGGCTATGTTTACTTCTTCCATCTAGAGAGAACCAAAGAAGGTATTCCATTTAAAATCTTCTGACATGTCAAAGAGAAAATGCCAATCTAATCTTACTGAGTTATGGACACAATACATGAGCTAATGGAAAGCTAAAGGATAGAATACTTTTATTAATTATTTATCAATCATACCTGGAGGAGATTCAATGTCTTTCTTCCTGTGAGGTGGCCTTCCAACAGGAGTGCTACCACTGGAATCTATCCTTGTTCGTAAATCTGTCATTGTATTTTCCAAATCTAAAGCAGACTCATTCCTAAATAAAATGATGAAATTTAAATTTAAAAAATGGAAACAAACAACAAATCAAAGTAATTCATTGAAACTTAATAATATAATTTTTGAAACTACAAATGAACTTACGCAAGAATCACATTAGGAGACTCATGGTTTGTTGAATTCTGTAGCTGTGAGAATGATCCAGTCTTGGATGGTTCTTTAGAATTTGAATTGGACTTATGAAGCCTGGAAAAATATTAAGTCACAATGAAATCCTATCATTGCTCATTAACATCTAAGCCATCACTTCTTTAATATGAGCTTTTATGAATACTTTGTCTTGCAGACTTCTACAGCTAAAAATTTTCATAGGTATTGTCAAATACCTCCCTTTTTGCTAATTACAATGCAATAGGTAAAGATATCATCTGAGATTCAAAATCAAATTTGAATGTCAACCCTGTAGTATATATAAATAAAAAGCTTACAAGCTAATTCTAAGGAGAGGATAAAAAAAACCGTGGATTCTTGCTTTGCCTCTTTATCATAAATTCATAAAACTGACTGAGCACAAAAATGTAGAGAGAACCTCCGCAGCCTCCAAACTTCCTTCATAACCAGGTTTCATATCTGGTAAAAGTTATACTATATGAGTACCAAATTTCTCATTTTATTCTGATAAATCTGCGTCTATGGGTCTATATTAGAAACTATTCAGAAAACAGGAATGACAAAAAAACACATCTGAGGGTAATGTGAAGTAATGTGCTTTTAGAAATTTCCAATTACCCTCAAGAGTGCAAATATATTAAAATAAATGGAAACTAAATTTGAGACATGGGTAAGCATAATTGATAAGAAAAATGCAAAATAAGAACATGAGAATTTAATGTTTCAATAGCAACTGACCAATGCAACAAATTTTCAGCAAATTCTAAATCACTTATTATGTTAGTAACTTCAGCACTGAATTTATTCATTAGAAAATTAAATGATATTCAGTTTTGTTTTTGTGCTAATGTATTAAAAATATGAAAATGGCAAAGCTGATAGATTTTGTCAGCTCAATAGCTATCCTGAGTTCATAAAAGTATCTAAACCCTAATATAGGGAATAAATAAAATATACAACCATTTTACATCTAGTGGTCTCTGAGACAAAGCAATATGGGTACTAATATAAATATTAACAATCTAATTTTATAGAATTAACCAGCACACAACCATTTTAAGTAAACACTGCCAATGAATGTTTTCTAGATAAAGAAGACAAATCTAGGTTTGGCTATATTTTAAAATGAAGCTTCAAATATATAAATATGCTGTAATAATTAAACCTCACCAAGTAAAAATATCACAGATAAGCAGAATTCTCAATCACTATTGCTGCAGAAAATTACTACTAGTAAAGTACTGTTATTGAACTTCTGTTACTCAAGTCCAAGAAGTTCGGCACTTGATTTTCACATCTATCTGTGTGAAATATGCTCAATTTATTTAAATATTATAACTGTACCCAAAAAATATTAAATATTCTAGATGGATTTTTAGGGAAATTCTAACCAACATCCTAAGGTATTGCATGAAATAAAAACTAAAATATGAAAAACTGAAATTAACTTGAATAAGGTTTACCATGTGCTACATTCTGCATTTTGTCTTGGGCTATCTTTGTCCCAAATAGCAGAACTACCAGCAAGTCTTGCCCTCAACGATAAAGAAGGACCATTGCTGGGTCCTGCTGTAGGAGTGGAATTGGTAGATCTGTCCCCAACATTCACACTGGAATCAGTATTACTTGCACCTGGAGTTTTAGGCTGCAAAAATTAAAATAATTAATAAAAATATAATGACAAGAAGGGTTTTATTTTAAATGATGAGATTCTAAACCAAATTCAGTGTGGGTGAAGAATTTAACTCTTAAATAAAAATCACTCATAAAGGTAAATATTTTGATAATGAAGGTTTTTTTATTTCGGATTATATATGCAAATATCCAACTCATTACCAAATTAATAACTGTTTCAAATTGACAGCACGACTGCACAAATTATCAAGATAGATTATTACAAAATTTACACAAAATAGTATGTAATATTTGATCAATTAGTTTGATTCTCTAACTCATCTGCAATTAAAACAGTATTTTTCACAGCAATAGAATATAGAAAGTTATTGAAGTATATATTTCATCACTAACTGATTGAATTGATAGTTTATCTTTAACAAACAATAAGAATTCACTAAAGACAAACAATTTTATTTACAAGCAATCGTTACTTCAATGCAGGTGCTACTGAAATACAGTAAAACCTCTAGCTTACAAAATCCTCAAATGAAAACCTACTGATAACAAAATTTGGCCCTGGTCCAGATAAAGCATTTTTATAAATAGTTACCATCTACATAATGAACATTAGAAAAAACTAAAAACCTTTCACGGACACGGGTGTACCAAGTGTGCAAGAACGTTGAAGGGATAAATGAGAAAGGAAGTGCTTTAGGTAGTTTTTATAGTCCTTATAAAAGTATTTCAATTAACATTATTTGTTTTTCATATTTTCAATAAGTTTGTGTATTGTTGTTTATAATAAATATACATATCAGGTCTTAACTAGCAAAGAAAGAGTTTTATAAGTGTTGAAGTATGTTACATAAGCAGGAATTAGTTTTGCCTGATGTTGAAAGAGATAAAAACATATGCTACATACTTTTAAGGTAAGGCGTTTTGATCCAGTTCTTGGAGAGAATACAGTCAGCAAAGAAGCATCTTCCTCTTCTAAGCCATCAAATAACGACCTCTGTGGAACAAGAAAAGATAGATAAAACCACTAATTACATAGAATGAATAAATTACAAATGGTTCAACTCAAGTCAATAAATACAACCAGTTTGCATGCGTGAATATCAAACAATGAGATCTTCCATTTTCAGGAAAAACAAACAACAAAAATAAATTCTTGAAACCTTACCAACATTATAAATTCAGTTAGCTGTTCATACTTTTAGTTACATTCATCTACCTCAGGAAACCTGAAGCAATAACTTTGTAATATATGTATTATTAACCCTTAGATGCTCATGGTGCCAATAAATCCCAATATATTGGCATCTCAAGTCTTTAAGGGATTAGCAAAGATTAAGGAATATTTCCACTTATTTCTTGATAATTTAAATAACTGAAGTACAACTTACCTTTGAAAGTGCAGATGCTCCCAGTGGCTTCACCTTCACTTTACTTCCAGAATTTCCACTGTGCGGCGAAACTTTGAACTGGCTTCCAGCCATCAAAGCTTTCTGGGCAGCAGGATTTGTTGTTTTTAAAACATCATCCAATTTAGACGAGGACTAAAATGTAAGAAAAAATAATCAACCATATAGATTATAAGACAAATAAGGAGGCTTACTTATGATTCTCCACTTGAGATGACCATTTGTAATCCAACATGATAAACAAAAAGTAGTGCCACATTCCTTAAAAATTAACACATCTTTTAATTTCTTCATCTTGCTTACCATAGGTTATTTACTCTCAATTATTACCAGGAAATAAGCCAGGTCATTCAATGTGTATTTTTATTTATTCTATGTTGCTGCAGATTTTATTTATTCTGCAAATCAGAAAGTATAATTTGACAAACAGACATATGCTATAAGATAAATTTCACGAAATAATTGTCATGGTTAGCATTTCAAATCTATCATTCCAAAGACATGATGCCTGAAGACAAATGTCCAAAGAGTTTCACATCCATAGAAAGTCACTGCAAATGACCAATATCATAAATTTAAGTGAAAGTAATCCAAACTTCATCCCAGTTCTCATAAAATTATGTGGGAACACTCCTTAAGAAATTGAAAAAATCCTTTCTCACAAAGAGCAGTGATAAAATTGACAACATATTTTTCATTAACAGAGGGTCTGTCAATCAGAACACTGGTGTTCCACAAAGAGTTTTTAAGTGTTCCGCGGAAACTTACAAAGAATGATAATTCTTGTATGAATTACAGTTTTGAATTAAGTTCAAGTAACCTAGGTATTCCGCTGATATCATAGAATTGATAAAGTGTTCCGCCGGAGGGAAAGTTTGGGAAACTCTGCTCTAGGATATCCTGACATTCAGACCATTCCCCAGATTATAATTCTATATTTATTCTTCCGTGTAGAAACAATACAATAACGGTAAATATCAACCAATAACTAATGACATACTTACAGCAACCAACTTCATTGATTAGAAAAATTAATTAATTAGTATGGACACCATACAAGAATTGTTCAATAAATAGCTTTGTTCACATCCAAGGTACCAGTTCATATCACCTATGTACATAATCAACAAGTTTCATTCCTATTGTTGGATATACTAAAGTAGAACTTCAAACCTATGACACTAGTTTTTATAAAAGTAGTGTGATGTAAATATAGAATATCAGCCTTTGATTAAGGAATTGAGAACTGATTGACTTAGTCCTTACTTAAGTGTGCAGAACTTCTGGTAAACAAATTGAAAATTCAATTCTGTGGGAGCACATGCATACTCCCTTTTCATTAAGACCTTTTTTTGAAGAACATTTCAATCGTAACATAATATGAGGATTGTCTTACCCCCCTTCCTAACTCTGCCCATTTGGACTCCCCCTCAGTTATTCTAACTCGTGCTATTTGGTTTAAGTACAAATTTTGCACCAAACGCCTATCTTTCCAGTCCAACCTAATTTTATTTAAGATTCCCATTAGTTTTGGCCATTGTACTCTATCAAAAGCCTTTTCAAAATCAACAAAACATGCACATACATCCTTTTTAAATTCTAGGCTTCGTTCTACTAGTACCCTCATTACCCCGATTGCATCCCTCCTTCCTTTCCCTTTCTGAAAACCGAACTGGTCTTCCCCGATTTGCCCCTTAATTTTTCCTTTGATTCTTCTATTCAAAATCCTTAGAATAACCTTTGTTGAGATGAGATATTAAACTGATTGTACAATAAACCTGACACCCTGCAGCATTATTCTTTTTCTGTAAAGGAGACAGGATTGTCTTAGTGAAATCCTCTGACCACTTCCCATCATCTTAAATTTTCCTACATAAATTATGGAATTATCTCCAACCCCTTTCCCCCAGGTTTTTAAGTAACTGAACTGGTATCTTGTCAATACTCGTTGCTTTATTTCCTTTCATATCATGCAAGGCCCTATCAATTTCACTATCTAATATTGCAGGCCCAACATCATCATCCTCCACTTCTTGTTCTAACATTATGTTTGTTGGCTTTATGTCCTTCCCATATAGTTCCTCAACATATTCTTTCCACCTTTCCCTTATGCTGGCTGGATCCCGTAGAATGTTACCATTGCTATCTTTTGATGTAGTTATTCTGTTTCGTCTTTTATTTCCAGTTAACGGTTTCTCCTTTCTATACATTAGGTCGACCCTCCCACTTTTGTCCAGCTTTTCAATTTCGTTACATTGACCTTCCACCACTCTTTCCTTGCCCTATTTGTTTCCCCTCTCAGTTCGTTACTGCGAGTCCTATACATTCTACGCCCACACACTGTTAACCCTTTTCCATTTTCTTCTTTCCTCCATTTTATTTATCATTTCTACTGTCACCCATAGTTTTGTTTTGCTTGACCCTCCCTATAGTTACTTGGGCACTATCTCTGATACTGTTTTTAATCTTTTCCCATTCTCCATCTATAGTAAGTTCCCTTCCCTTATCCTCTAAGGCCTTATTGACTGACTCTTGGAACTCTCTAGCTTTCCCATTCTTAAGGGCTTCAAGGTTCCATTTGGGTGCAATTTTTGCCCAAAAGATATTTTTAAACTTTAGCTCGATTTTCATCATGACCAGGTAATGGTCTGAGTCAACATCAGCACCAGGGTAACTTTTTGAATTTTTAACACTATTTCTAAACCTTTTTCTTACCAAAATGTAATCAATGGTACCTATCCGTATCTCCTGGCTTTTTCCATGTGTACCTTCTTCTGTTATGGTGCTGAAAAAGTATGTTTGTAATCCAGAGGTTATTCCTTTTACAAAAGTCTACTAATTTCTGCCCCCCTTCGTTTCTATTTCCTAGTCTGAACCCTCCCACTTCTCCATCTTTGCCTTACCCAACTACTGCATTCCAGTCCACCATTACAATCAGGTTTTTATTGCCACTAACCCTTCCCATTGCTTCTTCTTTTTGTTCATAAACTAGTTCTACTCCATCATCACTATATTTACTAGTGGGCAAGTACACCTGAACTACCACCGTGTTTACTGGCTCAGCCGTTAGTTCTACTGACATAACCCAGTCGCTTATTATCTCTGTGGCTATCATAGCCTTTCCCGCTTTCTTATCTAACACTGCTGCAACGCCCCTCTGACTTGTATTTCCCCCACTGAAAATTACTCTTAACATCATCGCCCAAGAAATCACCCCCATCCTTCCATCGCACTTCACATAGCCCTAGTATGTTAATGTTGGACCTCTTCATTTCTACCTTTACATTTTCCAACTTCCCTTTCCTAAGCATTGTCCTTACAATCCAGGTTCCCAACCCCAACCAACCCAATAAAAAATTAAAGATTAAATTTAAAACTTAAATTATCAGCAAGAATTAAGCTACAATAAGCCCAAAGCTTTCGCAATGATTTTTAACACTTACAGGAAGCAGGTCCCGGAATAATCTTGAATCTCCAAATGGCAGAGAAGAAACAGCCATAACATGTTGTGCACCTCCTCCTGTCCCAGAAGCAACACCTGCACCACTGCCGACAGCCCCAAGACCCATGGATCCAGTTCCTCCTAAGCCACCTCCACCAAGCTGAGTATTTCCAAGTAATGATGTGTTCCCAGAATATCCCTGATACAATAAAAGACAGATATACAATTTTAATATCATTAATATCATATACTAACAAAAACTTTGTTAAGGAGGATATGTACCACTGATCCTTTAAATTGTTTTGCAGAATAAATCTATACTATTTCTCATACAAAATTTGTGAGATTTGTGATTGTATTGTGATAGATAAACATTGTAGATATTTATTTGATTTTACCTTACATATAATCACTAGCAAATATTCCATAACACATTTCTACAAAATTAAAGAGGGGGCAGCACACTCTAGAAAGCACAATATCAATCATTTAGGCATTTAATTGGCAGTATTCATAACAGATATGGGCTAGTAAACCAAAGGCAGTATATACGTATACATACATACACAACCAATTGTTTATGATTATTGTTGTTTTCTCACACAGCTTCCATTTATCTCTACAGCATCTCTCTTCACTCATCCCCCTGGTTCTCATAGGTTCATCAATTCTACCTCTAGTGTCTTTTATTGTCTTACTAATTTTAGTTTTTCTAGATATTTTAGCTTTAGCTTTTGTTAGGAACATCTGATATTGTCCATTCTATTAGCTTGGCCAAACTATAATAGCTGCTTTCTTTGCAAATCGTCATTAATTTATATAAACCTACATTTAAACTACAACCAGCAGAGTTTTAATGCCTAGCACAATTGTCATCAGGGGGTCACAAACGAAACTACACATTACACAAATCAAGAAGGTAGGAAAATGGTTGTGAGGAGGAAAAAGGAAGCATTAAGAAGCAAAGACAATGGCAAATAGAAAAGGTTAAAGAGCAAATAGAAAGAAATTTGGTTTTTTTGGAGGACCAAGTGAAAGTAAACTACTCACTCAAATTAAGCAAAACCTTTACAAATAAATCATCTAGTAGTGAACAAAGAATAGTTAAATGTCATGCTCATCCTCCTCAAGGAATCTGAAGTTGGTAGAAGAATCTCATCCTAACCTCACTAACTCAACCTTGAGAATATTTATTAGTGCTATAGAAAAATAAACTAAGAAAAAATTTATTCTTACCATAAGACCAGTTCCAGATTGATTTCCTAGAGAAAGTCCCAGTCCACCGCTTCCTGATGGCCATTGTAAAGTATTAGTTCCTGTTCCAAGAGTACTGCCACTACCAAGCAAACCAGTCCCAGTGTTTGCTCCCAACATACCCTGACCAAGCTGATTTCCGCTTCCTAACGTGCCTAACCCACTCATGGTATTCCTAAAATATAAGATGAAAATTAATAACAATTAGAAATAAATCACAATATTAAAAATGGTACCAATAGGTAAAAAAACATCAAGTTATACTAGGTTATTCAAATTTTAGCAGAAGAAAGACATCACCTCTATACATCTTTGTAAAAAGGAAGAGCAAATAATAGCACTTAAAATTTCACAAAAACTCAATTACTTTATGAAATGAAAAACCAGTAGAGTACATTATACGAACACTGAGTGCTGAATTTACAAATATCAGGAATTAACTATGGAGAGGGATGTTTAATACTGACCCTGATCCGAAAATAGAGGATCCACCAGTTACAAGACCCAATGAAGTGTTTCCTGCTCCAAAAGTATTAGTTCCTCCAAGACCTGGTGCAGTACTTGTTCCTACAAATAATGAACCTGTTGTACCAGTGGTGCCAGTCCCAAACATTCCAGTTCCAGCAGGTTTTGCAGCAGTATTACCGAATAAAGATGGTTGTCCAAGATTCAGACCAGTGCCTATAAAATTCAAAATTTTAACTTCTTCTATAAAAACTATTTTTTTCCTACATCAAAATTCAGTTTATTAAAGCTTCCATATAAATTACAGTGAATGAGTTTAATTTTGGCTGAATGAGTCAAGTGGAACAGTATTTACCAGTGGTTGCACTCAGTCTGAGTGACAATATCAAGGTAGAGATAAATAATAAACTGTAACTAAGAGTATGCAACAGGATGACTCAAAAGGAAGAATGAAATGAATAATAAGTAAAAAAGTTTATCTGGGAGTCCATTCCGGATCTTCCACTTTCCAGGAGACTTCAACTAAGTAAGCTATTCTTCAGGAGTTTCTTTGTTTTCCAGGAAGCTATTGTACACAATTGACCCTTTTGCTCTCACAACATTTGCAACTTTCCAGCCCAAAAAGCTCACATGAGATAACAGTGATAGAAATAATAAGTTATCAATCGTAAAGATGATCTCCATTTCAAAAGTATGAATGAACAAACATCTCTCTTCAGTTTAACTGGGATTATTACTTAATTTGGGTCAAATAACAAATTTTAAATAAGTTTAAACATAGAGCACTTGGAGCATTTTAAGGCAAATAGTGGAAGTCAATATATTGGCACCTTGAGCATCTAAGGGTTAAATATGAAGGTGGAATTGGAATATTCAATTGCATTTTCAAAGCCAATATCCTAATTACTTTCAAACCCCATTTTTTTTGTAAAACAGACTGGTAAAATGACCAGTAAACCTATTGAAGATGTGGCTGTGAACAAAGCTGTCCAATTGGACAAACCACATGCCCTAGCCATCAAACTCTCCCAAACGGCATGTCTGGATGTTCCACTAAGATATCTTACCAGGAGATCCACATTTCAGGCCTGCTCCTGTTAGACTTTCGTCATATCCATTTCTCCTTGGGAACTCTTCTTCCTTGTCAACTTTTTAACCTTATTGCACCAACAGAATTCTGGTATAAATGCATCCAGATTCCTGACCTCCATAAGAGAATATTTGCAACCCCATAGTCAGCACCTATCAAGCTTTATAGCTACTTGGCATAAAATACCACCCTATTGAATCCTTCTAATAAGGACTCTTGACCCTTGCCTCTGAGAATGGTAAAGTAAGTCTAAGCACTAGGTCTCATCATCAATCCCTCTCCAACCACAGTTTAGAGTTAATACAACCATATCATCCAAAGAAATCCTGTAGATTGTGATATATAACAACGTTATTTTAAAAATCAGCTAATAGAAATAATAGAGTTCTGTTATTAAATTGAAAATACTCATTAAAACATAAGGAATTCATTTCTGAAGAGACCATAAGTATATATTCAGCATAATGAATGGAAGACCACAAATGGAATGAGGTTGACAATGAGCCCAAGGATCAAAGTGGAGGGTCTGAAGCAAAAATCATTATGTACACACAACAGTAGGAAGGAAATGGGATAAACCTTCCAAAGGTTACGGCCAATAATATGATCACCAGGTTGTTCAATAAGTTTTCTTATTCAATAAGAAAAATATGATTTAATGGTTTGAAATACATTTTATTATGAAATATAATCTCTCTGAACTTCAATACACTTGTTCCAGTGATCTTTTAATTTATGGATTCTATTCCTGAAGTGAGAATCCGGAAGACTGATGAAATACACTTCCACGGCTTCTATTAACTCTTCATTCGATGAAAATTGTTTTCCACGCATGAATTTTTTGAGATGTGAGAATAGCCAGAAATCAGAGGGAGCTAAATCTGGCTAATAGGGTGGATGTTCAAGAAAAAGTAGCACCATCTTTAGACGAATATATAACAAACCTAACAGCGCCATCTCTTATCGAACGACAAAACTTATTGAACAACCTAGTTGATAGCTTTCATCAGGAAACCCAGCTTACCCAATCCAGTGTTAGTTTGTGCAGTTTGACCAAATGGAAAGGCGCTAGTGGTTGCAGGCTTGAAAGGTTGACCAAATACTGAGGTGGTACCTCCACTTGTTCCAGTAGCTGATGTTCCGAAAGCATTGCCAAATGCAGGGGGTGCAGTGGATGTTGAAGTCCCAAAACCTGTAATTATAATTTTAAATAAATTTTCATAAGTAAATGTTGAAGCAAAATGAAAGCAATTACTAAATAGTGTCGATTATATATTGCTAAACATTATACAACTTCAACCAATTGATGCCATGTCAAAATAAGAGGACATTTTAGGTCATAAGTAATTTATAGATAATTTCCTCGTCTTCCTTCAATCAATAAACTTAGCAGAAACGTAATTCTAAAGAAGCCAGAGCCATGCAAACTAAATCATATGCTATTTAGCATTTACATACCCTTGAACTAATAATTTTTCACAGCAAACAAAGATAAATTAAGAACTTAGAATCTGAAGTACTAACCACCAGGGGAACCAAAGGTATTGGTGGCAGTTGCAGGCTTAGCTCCAAATATGTTAGTGCCTTGTGCTGGTTGTGCTGCACCAGCTGGATTTGCCGATGTTCCAGCTCCAAAAGACAAAGCAGCAGTTCCAGTGTTGCCAAACGGACTCTTATTTTGACCAAACAGCCCAATGCTCTGCAATCAGGTTAATAGTACAATAAAAGAATTACTTTTACAGATACACACATGTATGTTCCCAATTTTTCAGTTCAAATAAGGAAACAAAATCATAAACATTGAGAGTCAAGACAAATGGATGAAATGAATGAATAAACTGATTTTCATGAAGTTCCAAAATTTACAGCAAAATAGCTGTTAGGCCTTACAAGTTAGACCTGAGAGAACAAGAGCAAATTATAATAAGTGATTCAATAATCTCATTCTGACTAAGTCCAAAAACTGCTCAGAACACTGACAATAGCTTCATGGATTAACCATACGGCAAAATTCTCTGCCATCAATGAAATAATCAAAATGCAAGTATGCAAGTCTCCTGTTGTGGATTCACAAGAGCTTTTTATGTAAATATGAGTGAATAAGTGCATAAAAGGAGCCAAGGTGTTCAAAAAGGTCAAACGGATAATAACACATGTAACTATTAATGCAAATACGGTCAAATTATGAGAGTACCTTCCTAATATTTGGACCCAGAAAAAAGTAGAAAGGGGAGAGCTGATTTAAATGATAGCATCCACAAGATTCTTTCTTGATCTTTTGCAGTGAAATGGTTAGGGAGAAAATACTTTAACAGTCTGCAGTTTTCCAAACTTCTATCAATGAATCTCTTATGGATTTAAGGCATTACTGATTAAGGGCAAGGTTCCACACTTACGTGAGTGGCAGATACCAAACACAAAGAGTCGACCACGAATATGCAGAGCGCCAAATTATTTCACTTCCTAATGAGTAAAAATTAATTTTACAGCTGAGATTCAAATATGCTGCTATTAATGGTAATTTAATATCTACTATGCCATTAGAAATCTGCCGTTTCTTCCACTTAGTTTGATGGTTTGCAATTGGTAAACTGGAATAAAATTTTTCCTCCTCCAATGATAAAACATTACACTTGGTTCTTTGAGAATATTAATGATGATCTCACATATAGATCAGCAACAGGACTGCTGTGCAGTTTTCTGCTTTCTGAAAATTTTAAATTGGTTAATATAACTAGTAAAAATAATATTCATTTTGCCATAGGATAGGAGTGATTTTTAAATGACATTAAATGGTATTTTGGTTTAAATCAATATCTTCCATTGCAAGTCCAAAAATTTACTAAAATATATTACTTACTAAATAAGGGAAGAATGTTTAGAAAGAAAGGAAAAATCTGATGAAAAACTAAGATTTCATGAGTTATTAAAAAAGTCTATCAAAATTAGGGTTTAATTAAACCTTTTCCTCAACACATTCGTGTTGGCGGAAATATGCATTTTTTTCACAGTAGCAGCTGGTCATTTTTTCTGTAGCGGCAAATGCTATGCTGGCATCAGACTGCACCCCGAGTTAGGCAAGCATGATGCCAATTGGCATCACCCATAAGAAATGTGTCTACCTAGAAGTACTACAGTTGAGGAGAATTTTAATAATTTGCAAGAGATATCTCTGCAAATAAGGTCAAATACTAAATCGATTGATTTATCTGCTATTCTTTCAAGCTCACTTAGCACACTACTTAGTAAGAATAGGCATCTTTTAACAGTTAACTAAATCAAATTGAAAACTAATAGCATTAATACATAAATCAAAGCTTTCCTAACACTGTATTTAGTATCAAAAGGAGGAAAAAAGGCCACATTACAACATTAAGAAACCATCATTGCTCCACCAAAAATATAATGCTGTTAAATAAACCAATGGGAAAATGTTATGATTTTTTGAGCATGGATCTCAGTTAGTAGGTTTATTATATCAACATGGCCTCCTGACATGTAGTTAAACCAAGAAAAACTACATAACTTAGACATTTTGCTGGAGTGAAAATGTATTACAATTGTTTGAGCATGAATTTCATCTTATAGAGAAAAATGAACACCTACAAAAAATGGCCTGAATGAATCCAAACTTGGAGGATGTGTTGAACAGTGTACTAACAACTGTGTAACAAGATTAACATTGCAGAAAGATGGGATACACATAGGCCCAGCAGTAGCCAGAGAAGTGTTACACCAAACTTAGCCAGTGAAGAGTAACAAATGAAGTGGAAACATAGAAGTGGGTAGCTGTTTTCTTCATCCACTTTAAGGGCCCAATAAAAGCATATGAGTGAGTTTGAATGGACAAAATGATTGGTCTCCAGGAAAAGGATTTGTCATATCAGGACATTTACGCTCATACGGAGCATGCAGATACAACTGAGATGTATGAGAGGAACCAATGGATAGAAGATGACCATATATAGCTATGAGTAGGTGCTGGACCACTCAATGTAACCAGCATAGGTTGACCACCATCTTGTCCATAAGAACAATAAACCTTCCTCTACAGCATTAGCCCAACACTGGAGCATTGTAATGAGAGTAGATGTCTCTGGTTTGACACAATCGGCTATGGGCTGTACTGGCGGCATGTATGCCATTGCGTCATCTTCCATTGTTCAGAAACCACATATCCCTCATACAGAAAAGGGCTGGGGAATATAGTCAATGGAATACTGAGTGGCAAAATGTGGTGTTTTTGGGTGTGCCCAGCTTCAGCTTGTCCTAGAGGCTGCTTGTATGTTAGATACTACTGTAGTGAATGCAATCCAGCAGCCTGGATTGTTGAACAGCATAGCAGACAAATGTTGATTTTGATGGCTTGAGACACCATTAGATACAACATGCAATCTCAACTCCTATACATTTCTCACAAACTTAACAGTAACTGCTGGTACTGCCCCTTCAAAAACTTCCACATGCCACATTTTAGCAGGGCAATGCCTGACCAAATTTGGAGAGGAATTTGCAAGCCTTCTTTGAAGAATGATGTACAATTACTTTCCTGGCTTGCACATTTGCTTGACATGTCACCCATCCAGCATGTCATGCCAAGGAAATAGTTATCTGCCATCTAGCCATTTAGCAAAAATGTTCCTTGTAAACATGTCTACAAACAACATATAAAGGGAGATTCCCCAGGAACATATCCATGTGTTCTTTGATTCCATGCCATGATGTTCAGAGGCTCTGATTGCAGTACATGGAGGCTTCACACCATTAGAATTCTCAAGGTCAGACACCATTTACAGCTCTGTAATACTAATCATACATGTATTTTCATGTACCTATTCAATGGTAAAAAGTTCATTTTCAACCAATGTACATTTCTTGGAGTAGCAATTTTCACAAGCAGTAGTGTAATATGTTGACCTTACATATATAATTTTAATGAGAAGAGTGTTATCATGATTAAATAGTTAAGCTAATAGATATAAATTAAAATATTTTCTGAAGGATGCCAATAAGAGAGGTAACAAAACAGTAAACCATCCTGTTAATAATGTTTCCAGCAATGAAAATCTGAAAGGAATTCTAAAAGGACACAATGACATCTGTGAAAATCTTAGTTCCACAATAAAATATCAAAGCAAAACAGAAAAATACCTTATGAAAAAATCTAACAAAGACATGGTAAGAGGAAGCAAAAAGGTAAGGACTTTTTCCTAGATGGGCAACAGAGGAATAGTTGCAATTCTCAAGCCCTTTTTGGAGAAATACTTTCTGGTATGGTAACATAATAATTAAAAATGAGTCAATAACAGCAGCTACCAACCTTTAGCAAAATGCATATTTCCTGATTTCAAATTCCCAAATGTGGACACAACCCTTTGTAACATGCTCACATTTATAACAACTGTAAAGTGTAATTTTAGTTCAGTAACGCAACTTTTTGAGGCTTAAGGTAAATGCCATTACATAAGACATTACATTGTGCAGTAAACAAAGAGCTAGCATTTTTCTCATTGTTAGTAAATGCATTATTGTTATATACACTATGGTTATTGCATTCTTGAAGTTTGGAAAACATTTGTCAATAAGCAAACAAACTAAATATAGAATGGCCACCATTTGTGTCCACCGTAGAATGGCCACCACACACATTTATGGTTAGATAATACAGAAGCAATCCTTCAAAACTAGCAGCAGAAAAATATGAAGTTTCTAATGGGATAAAAAGAAAAAGTTCTCCAATAAAAATCTGGCATATCCCTTAGCCTTCGTTCAAAAATATCTCCAACAATAGGTTGATTGATGAAGAATTTTCTAATGGTCAGAGAGAAAATACCAAATCATCTATACAGCAATAATGTGCAAAGAATAAAAACTGGAATCAGCAAATGATATACCAAACAGAATTAAGAAACACCATCTCCTCCAACAAAAATACAGCAACTTTAAGCAACACATAAGCATTATTGCACCAAAAATTATTTTAAGAAACATTTTGGGGCAAAGGTTTTTCTAAATTTTAACTCTTTGAAATTCAGGATGTTTTAATGGAAATAAAAATCAAATTAAATACATACACGGTTATACAACTTGGTTCTTTGAGAATATTAATGATGATCTCACATATAGATCAGCAACAGGACTGCTGTGCAGTTTTCTGCTTTCTGAAAATTTTAAATTGGTTAATATAACTAGTAAAAATAATATTCATTTTGCCATAGGATAGGAGTGATTTTTAAATGACATTAANACCGTATTCTTTACTCTATTACCGTCATACAGTTAAATATCAATGTTTAATTTACTTAAGTGCGTTTATACCTTTGCAATTCTTTTTACTCATAAAAAATTGGGTACTTTTTGAAGAAATTTGTATCACTGTAGGTTTTTATCGTTGTTTTGTCTTACATAGGAATTCAGTACGATTTCTCCTTCATATGCAGGGAACTCTGTATGTAGTATAGCTACACTTTTTGTTAGATCAAAGGAAAGAGCAGAGGCCTTTCAGCAGTAAAATTATTAAATGAAATGTCTTTCAAGTATGTATAAAATAGATTTAGAACTTATCCATTAGAGGACATAAAATGTAATTTAAATTAACAAAATAAGAGAACCATTTCACTTACTTGATTTTGTTGTCCAAAGCCCGTGAAGCCCATCGACTGTGTTCCAAAGGCATTTGTTGTAGAGCCACTTCCAAACAAAGCACTGGGTTGAGGAGTAGCTGACAGGAATGTACAAATGTGTAAAGTTAGGTCAGTGGAAAATAAAACATTAACTAAGATTCTATGAAATTGGATTATTCAAAAAGTAAAACTTTACATAAGTATGCTGTATTTTCTTACTATATTGTAACAATTAATAATACCAGCTACAGAAATTATGATTTTAAGTTTTTGGTTACAGAACTGAGCTGTCATAAAATTTCAATACAACACACAAACTGAAGATCTAAACTGTCAGAAACAACATCAAGTGGATATTTAGTGTTTGACATGAATGGGCCCAATACTTTTACCATAACATTAATAAACAACTTATGTCAAAGGAAATGTAATAGTAATAATATTCTCAACTTAAATGGAGTTTTGGTCTAGGGAAACAACTAAAATTAACCATTTACCAACACAATAAGCCATGCTCTAACCACGATTCAAACCTGTGACCACAGTGTTGCTGGGCCACCAAGGTCTGCAGTGTAGAACCAAATAATGAAATAACTTTCTGATGACGGCTCTTCACTTACCTCCAAAAGGCTTGGAAGCATTGGATGCCCCAAAAAGGTTTGACCCTGGAACAGAGAAAGAAAAACCAGAATTGGCAGACGTTGTCGCAGATGAGAACACCCCAGCAGTCGTACCAGTAGCAGGATTACCGAATAAACTGCCAGCTGTTGTACTTCCAGTGTTGGCTCCAAACACGTTACCAGTAGCCCCAAACCCTAAAATTGACAGAAACAGATACCTACATCAAAGTTGGGAAGAATAAAAGCAAGGTCATAAACAATAGCATTATAACTGTATAACTCAATATTTAATTCCACTGTCATCATTGTTCATAATTTCATGTGTAAACAACAATCATTACAAAATATAACTCATGATATGTATACATGTTAAAATGTGAATGAAAATTAATGCAAATACCAGGTGTAACCATGGAGTTAGTTGCCCCAGGAACAGATGCTGCAGCTCCAGCCCCTCTCCTTCCAGCAGCATAGTCTTCCATTCGTAACTCTTCCAAGGACTTAGATTCATACTCTTTCATGCATGTGATACACTGGTGGCGAGTATTTATTGTTTGTTGTACCCCATTTTTCACCATGTTATCAGTCCCAACCAATGGAGAAAATTTGACTGGCGTTCCAGCAACAGCAGTTGCTCCAGGTGCGGCCCCAAAACCTTTAATAGAGAGACCAAAAGAAAAAGGCTTAATTTCTATAATTGTTAGATACTACTGTAGTGAATGCAATCCAGCAGCCTGGATTGTTGAACAGCATAGCAGACAAATGTTGATTTTGATGGCTTGAGACACCATTAGATACAACATGCAATCTCAACTCCTATACATTTCTCACAAACTTAACAGTAACTGCTGGTACTGCCCCTTCAAAAACTTCCACATGCCACATTTTAGCAGGGCAATGCCTGACCAAATTTGGAGAGGAATTTGCAAGCCTTCTTTGAAGAATGATGTACAATTACTTTCCTGGCTTGCACATTTGCNTATTACATCTTTCGCTATCATAATAACTTCTAAAACTGTCAAATTTAAATATTACTGAATTCAAGAATTGAAAACCTTAATAATTGTCTCATAACCTGTAATTAAGAAAAAAATTAAAATTTGCTCCTTGTATTTCAACATACGCTGACATACTGCAGTACATTTACTAAATTATAACCTGACCAAATAAACTTCACTTACACTAATTTTAGATTTTTTTCAGCAGGAACTTAAAAAGAAAATCTATGATGAACCAAGTTGTCAACTAATTATACATGGAACAACTTAAATCATCTCTAATTTCACCAAAATAGGAAGCATTGAAGAAGAAATAAGAGGTTCACACAAACTGGATCAAACTGAAATTTTATCAAATGAATCACACCATCATATTCCAAAATAAGATTGCTCCTGCTGAATCTACTGGCACTTAGGGCTAAGAAAAAAAGTACCCAATATGGTACTTCCGGTTTCAAATGTTACCTGCTGAAAACATTCCTCCAGATGTATTTCCAAATAATCCTCCAGTTTGCTGCGGAGTTGCAGCAGTTTGACCAAACGCACCTAGAGTTCCAAACCCAGTGGTAGGCTTTGCTGGAGCCCCAAAGGGAACAACAGCATTAGATGTTGAAACTTGGGTGGGTGCTGTGGAAGTGGAGGCTCCAAACAACCCACCAGTACCAGGTGCACCAGCACCTGGTGTAGCTCCAAATATATTAGGTGTTGCTGTTGCAGATGAGAAGCCTAAAATTTAGGGGTAAAAGAATATTCACATATCAATAAATAAAAGTGAATGGCTCAACTTCAGTAAAATGAGAACTCAGCCAACATTTTTTCTCCTGGGTAAAATCATATTTCCTCATCAATAAACAAACTTAATCCTTAGATGTGGAAAATGTTTTTGTTTCCAAATTTACAAACATGAGTCTTTATATTTGAACAAGTTGTGTCAAACCCAATATAAATGTTGAATTGAATTCAGAAAGAAATAAAACTCACTTAAAATAGAACAGCAAATAAAATGGAACAATATTATACTTAACAAATGGCTAGGTAAGATCAATGGAATTCATGGTTAGGTAATAGATAAATCATTTTGATGAAATCAAAAGTTGTATGATAAGATGGCTCAAAAAATTATTCACCAAACGGAGAAAACTACTTACTGTTCAGAAAATAATTATTGAAAGACTGCTAAATCATTGCCCATATCTATTCCAAAATGGATTGCTTTTTAGTTACACAAGTAGCACTGCTTCAATTACGGAATTAAATTTTTACTTTCCACAAATAATAAAATCCAATAGTAACACATTACATGTGAATTCAGTACGATTTCTCCTTCATATGCAGGGAACTCTGTATGTAGTATAGCTACACTTTTTGTTAGATCAAAGGATAATGATTATGAATGTACAATATGCTGGAATAGACAAATTATTGTCTGCATGTATTAAGTCTTAAAATTTGAACATAAGATGCATGAAAACACTAAATAAAAAACATTGGAAAGGTTTGATTTAAAATGAATACTGAGAAGGATTGATACAGCTACAGAAAAGGTATTGTATATATAAAAGGTAAAGTATCCCTAAATTTGCTTAAATTTAAAACAAAAAAGCTTTATTCAAGCTCAAGCCAATTAGAAATTACTAATTACCAAAGGCTGACTGGCCAGTTTGTCCTAATCCAAAAGTAGTCGCTGTCCCTGTGCCTCCAAAAAGACTACCCCCCTGGGGACCAGTGGCTGCTCCTGGAGTTCCAGTGGCTGCACTTCCAAAGAGAGAGGTGGAGGGAGCAGCACCAAACACTTGTTGCCCAGGAGCAGCAGCCGGCTTCCCAAATGCAGTGGCTACACCAGCATTGGCCATTGTTGGAGTTCCAAATGGTGTAACTCCAGGGGTAGCAGCACCACCAAATGTGCCTGAAAGGATGTTTAAATGTTTCAACATATGATGAACACATTTAACAAAGCCTAATTTAATTACCAAAAGTTGGAAAACTTTTTGAACCTAGGAAAACCACAAGTGCTAGTTAACAAACCTTGGGATAGTACATCTTATGCAAAAAGAAGGGGTAAAGCATTCTTCCCATATTGGGATTAAAGAGTATCATCGTTTAAGAAGATTTTGAAACTTAAAATCAATAAAGTAACACTGTTTATCGAATTCCAGTATCTAAATCATAAACTGGTAGTCCCAAAGACGCATAAAAGGAGGCAGAATAGCAGGCAAAGATAATTATCATATATCTCTTTCAATAACATTTGAAAGTGAGTCAAGTTCAACATAAATATTCATCCTAAAATGAATGCTGCATAGAGTAAGGTAGGTTCATTAAAGATCTGGGAGTCTGGATCCTTTTGGATTTGGAGATCAAATCACCTAACATCCAAGCAAAATGGACAAGCCAAAAAGAAGAGTGTGCTAAGTTACAATAAGATGAATCAATAGATTCACAGGCAATGAATAAACTTCATGATAAATACTGCACGAAAATCCCTAACGCTACTTTTAAGTATATGTTAAAGAAGACATTTATTTAGTTTCCAGTAAAATTTAAAAACCTCAACAATATCAATTAAAAAGCTAACTTTAACAAAACCACAAATGGCACAATAAAACGTGTTCAACAAGAAATAAAAATATCTGAAGATGCTACAGACTTTGAATGACGTTATATGAGCAGGTAGGATAATAGATCGAGCTTCCACACAGATACAATGGAGGTTAACCTTCAGATACCCTTTTGCAATTTGTTTCACCTATATGCTTAATGTTAGATCATTATAATTGCACAAATTATCTGCAATAATAAAAATGATAGTAACAACAAGATGCATATGAATTAGTTTCGAATTATGATGGACACTTTGCTCAATAAGAGCACACATTTTTATATACACATTATATACAGTACTAAAGAAACAGCACCTTCAGTTCACAGGGAGAACGATCTCCTGTTTTCATGGCGAAATAATTTAATAAAAAATCAATTGTACCTAATACTGCATATAATTATAACAGGATAAATGAAGTTTACAGAAGCAATTAGCGTTCCTTTAGTTTTAAGAAGTTCTACTTACTTCCAAGTTCAAAATTGGTAATTTTTGTAAAACGGATACGCTATGATGTTCATTTAAAGATTCACATTATTTAAATTGTGCATATAGTGCTATCTAGGATTGTAATAAAGTTACCATTTCAGCGAAAAATGCACATTAAATCCCAAAAGCGATCAAATGAGTGACGAAGCAACTCAACAAGATTCCGCAATTTTCCACGAATATACCTTTATAAATAAACAGGCAGAATAATCAAACATATAAAAAAAAATCATAGTTCAAAAATATCACAACTACCTCCTCTTACGACAGGATAGTATCATATTATATGATGAGATATTTCGAATAGAATGCTTGCTAAATTGAGCGATTTAAAATAACCCTAATATAATTTAAACTGGTAAGATAATGAAAATGAAATTCATCATTCGTACTTAAATCTTAGGTAGTGATGATTGTTCTATATAACAATTAAAACAAGCCGAATTTCTTACTATGGCAAAATCGTGAATCACAATTTAACAGTCTCATTGCTGTTTCACTGGCAATTTTTTTTTATATCATTACATAGACATTTCAGCGAAAAGTGTTATTGACTAGAACATCTTATGTTAATATCACCTCAATAGAAACCTAATAAAATGATACAAATTAGTATCTTACCGAAGGCGGTGGTGCTGGGCTGGCCAAATGCTGTCTTGTTGTTCTGGAACATTGTGCTGTGTTACTGCTCCCTACAGAATTGACATTTTGACACTCACAAGAGATTAATGAATACTTTATGCAGAACGACCAAAAACAAAAGATAATTATTTATAAATTATTACTTTACAACATATTCCATTCCTAAAATTTATGATGGAATTAAACTCTTAAAATATTTGCAAAACAAAGATTTCGAATTTCATGGAGCTCGGTGAGCTACCACTTTTCGGTTAGCCGTATACATTCTCTTCAAGTCCATGCGATTAAAAAGAGCACATTCTTTTTTTCATTTTGAGAAGCTTACCAATCACAATAAATTAATTAACTATCCCTCCAGAGTAATAAGTAATTAATACTAATGAAATATATCCCGCGCAAACATCAAGCATGGTTCGGAGAGTTCCTGGAGTAAGGACTGCGTAGGATAAGGCGCAACAATTGAAAATCGTATTTCAAAATGTCGGAGAAATTCCCTCGTATTTGAATTAGAGGCAACCGTCTGCAATTAAATTTTTAATTACCGTATTCTTTACTCTATTACCGTCATACAGTTAAATATCAATGTTTAATTTACTTAAGTGCGTTTATACCTTTGCAATTCTTTTTACTCATAAAAAATTGGGTACTTTTTGAAGAAATTTGTATCACTGTAGGTTTTTATCGTTGTTTTGTCTTTAATAGTAAATATACTCTATGTGAGATATTTAATTAATCCTTTGAATAAGCTCTTATGAATTACATTATAAGGAAATCAAAGTCAGATACAGAAGGGAAATATTTTCTTTGAGGAATCGGTGGCATTTAATGATATCTAGCATCTATCAACTCGCTTATCCTTATGATGCCATCACATATCGTTACACATTGTGGTTTATTTTATTTCAAACTAATTTTCAGCAAGCTCTGCTAACAAAACTATTTCCACGTATCATTAATGTTCAATTATTATCGGTTTTTAAGTACACAATACTTCATAATCAGTTATTCTATGATACATTCGGAATTCCATGGATCTCAGATTAAGCATAATCTCAAAGAAAGAGATAAAAGCGCGAAATGTTTGATGTCGTAACTTAGGAGCCGGATTTAAGTATGAGATTCTTTTTCGTTTACTTTGACCCCCAACTGCTTCCGTAGAGTATTTCCGTCATTCCAACTTGCACTGCTTATTTTTCCTTCGTCTTCGTGTACCAGGTGTTTATTTATTTGGATGCTCTGTTTATACTTCCAGTCTTGAAAGAGATTTGAAATACTAACTCGAATGACAGAAAAGCCACTGAGTTAATGCCTGAATAAATAGCAAGAACACTTAACTACCTAAAATTCGAATGAAAATTATCAAATTTCATTATTAATAACTCTAAACTGTTTCCTGCACTGCGAAAGACGAGTATTAATTACTTATTATTGCTGCGCATTACTTAAATACACAGCTATCAATGTAGATGGAAAAGCATCACAATATGAAAATTCATCATGGATTGTAATATATGATGAACAAGAAATATATGCATACTTCTGACATTCACATATATTTTACCTGTGATAGCCAAAGGGCACTTTATATATTACCATATAATTACGAACAGGAGCATCATTTATTCTACTTAAAAACTTCGCTACGTCATAGAATCATTATAAAAAATTTCTCCTATTTATTGTTCCCTCTCCAGTTACTGGTTTCGATCTCCATTAAAAATGCTCATGTGCTTGTTTCACTTCCTAATGATCCCCTATTCCAATGCTCACGCTAACATCTCTACAAGAAATTGCTTGCTGAATGACTAAAAAGTTTTAAAGGAAAGAATGTTTTGTATTTTTTAAGATGTAATCAAATTCTCCATTCGTATTTCCATAAAAGTCATTAGTACTGAACAGAGTTTAATATTTTGGATATAAAGAAGAGACTAAAAGAAATCAAAGTTATGAAACTGAAATTTTACTGCCACTGCTTGCAGAGAGATTTTTCAATAGAAAAACCTAGGCGAGGGTTATCAGTGCCCGATTTTGTTAACAATTTCCGTGCTATGTCATTTATTGCTATGTACTCTGATATTGTTTGGATAAAACAGTTATTGATATTTTTTCACAGAAAAATAGTTAGAGATGATATATTAAAAATGTTCAAATATATTTAAATAATACACGTAAATACTTTAAAGCAATTTGAAAATAACAACATAATACTTACCTAAATAATAACTGTGGTTGCTATTAACATTAGCAAATACTGAGAGAAAAAACATGCCAAAAGGAATTAATCACCATGACAGACTACTACTGGTTGATTTCCCAACAGTGCAATAGAAAAGCTTATAGCATTTAGAGTCACATAAAGAAATCAGTGCTTTTACAACCCCTGACAAACACCACTGGATGCTTGTAGAATCATTATGTAAATGTGAACTTGAATTATCTTATTATTACATAATTATACATGTTGTATAGTATTAAAGAATCATAATTTAAACTGTATAATTTAACATAATTAAGTCAAAAAACAATGGTTTACATTCTATGTAAATTTTAAATAAGAACATTCAAAGATCCATGACAATAAACTGTTACTTCTTAGTGGTGGAAAAAAATCAGCTAAATTATCATGTAAGACTTTAAAGTTAAACTAAGGACAACAGAAATAATTAAAATCGATAATACTTTGTGCAATGAATTTTAAAACGAATACTTTTCCTGTGGCTGTAAATAAAGCTAATTCATCCCAAGAAACAATGTTACATGAATGAAAACATTCCACTAATATTGTAAAAGATAACAAAAAACTTATTGTATTTTCCTTGGATATCCTTCATCATCCCTATACCCAAGTTGTGACAAGTTTAGGATAAATAAAGATGCAGAAGTAACACAAACTCCAATAGGGCTTTAATTCACAGTTACCGCATTTCCAGTTAATTGAATGTAATCATTTATGTTAGCACTCTCATTTTATTCAGAATGCAGCAAGACATTTTATTAAATTATTCACACCACCTATGAAATGGTAAACCATTAACAACAGTTGCTTTGTGACATGCAAAATATAAAGAAGTATAAAACATCATAAAATCCTTCCAAGCAAAAAATAAACAAGATTCTTCATCTCAAATGAATGAGTTTATTCATCCATATTTCCATTCTGCTTCAGTTGTGTGCTTATACTCAAAGGACTTAGTTAGAAAACAGTTACAAACTTTGGGGAAATGGAAGCCAACAGATAACTGTTGCATCATAATTTTCAAATGATGCCAAAAAAGAAAACGTTGTTTTTATTGGACTACCAAAATGTTTTCTTAAGTAGCCAAATTTCATAATTTTTCATATTTACTTCAATTTACAGTGAAGCTGAGTTTTTAGTCTTCCAGGAAGAAGTACTGGCCAGCATGTTTTTGTTCCACGTCCTACATGAGAGAAAGAAGCATTAGCAATGATAAATGATTATAAATGTTAATTTTAATAACATTATAAAACTACACTACAAATGTTCAAGACGTTGAGACAAAATACTTAAAAACCCAACAGACCCATTTATCTATAACTGCATGTTAACTGACAATTAGTATCACTAACTCTTTGAGAGGTTCAGTGATGCAAGGCAGTAAGATCAATCCCTATAAACCTATTTTCTGTCATATCTTTAACCATCATTTCAAGCAAGGATGCAACAATGATATGGTTTGATAACTCAACCACTCTCTGAACAAACGTACCTTGACAGAGTTTGCTTTGTTGATTCGAGGTCTAAAGTTCTTAGGATCTCTCCTAAAAGTTATTCCCAAAAGCTGTAAAAATCGATTCATTCCTGCCAGCAAGGTCTGAGGTGTGTGTGCCTCAGTGTCCACTGAGGGCTGACCCTCAAATACAATAACTCTATCAGCCAGGTATGTAGCCATGATGAAATCGTGCTCTACAACAAAACCTGTCTTTTTGGCATGGAGGATGAACCTAAAAAAATAACACAAGGAGAAAAGGATAGATTCTCAGCAAATCATATTAAACCAAATCATTATGGGTATATACTGCTCAGATGTTGGAAGTCGTACTCCTTATTCCTTATACCATAATTTGTCACAAACCTTTTTATGACCTTTGCTGCCACTAAACGCTGTTCAGAGTCTAGGTAAGCTGAAGGTTCATCAACAAGGTACACATCTGCTGGTTTTCCCAAACAGAGAGTCAGAGCCACTCTCTGCAACTCTCCTCCAGACAAATTTTGGACTTCCTGATCCATTATTTCATCAATTTTCAGCGGCTTCATTACATCTGTAACAAACTGTTGGAGTATTGGTTAATGAAGGTCAAAAATTATAATTATAACCTGAACCTTGAAACTGAAAAATAATTTACAAGAGTTTACAGAAAAACAATGTTTTGACAATGTATATCTACCTGAGGATGAACATAGGCATCGCGAATTTTTTCATGAAGAAGTTGACGCACTATCCCCTGAGATTTTGGGCTGATCTTCTGTGGTTTGTAACTTATATTAAGCTGAGGAATGTCACCTGAAAATAAAATTGAGTTTGCATAATCAGACTATAAATCATTAAAATAATTTTGCATTGCCTTTCCTAATGAGACTTTTTTGAGCAAAAACCACATTTATAATGTAACAAATTTAATAAAAACTCAATCCTCAGTATCATGAAACATTTGAGAAACATTCATCCCTTGCTCAACTGAACCTGGCCAAATTTTAAAATTATTTTATGGGTTAACAAAAGTAATAATATATGTTAATGTAAAAAAACAAGCAGAAAAGTTGATTGCTTCAAATTGATACCAACATTTGCTCTGCCAATATTTCTGTACTACCATTATTTTACCTACTCTTAGCCAAACTAAATTTACAAGAAGCTACCCTCCTAATCTCCTTTACTTGAGTTAGATTCTTCTCACGTACAAAACAGCACTCTGTGATTATTTGGCTGTGACATTAATTTGGCCAAAACTCAGTAGCCTACAACACAGGTGGGCTTTGTTCATCTCAGGGGTGCATGCACATACAGCATTCTCAGCATAATGGATTGTAAGAAAATGCACATTAAATGCTCCCCTTCCCTAATCAATCTAAATGCACTTTCTCGTACTCTTCTTGACCTTTCTTTGAATGAGTATTTTACCAAAACTATACTCTAGCTAGAGTATAGTTTTGGTAAAATACTCATTTTGGTAAGTTAGTACATACATAGTTCATTTTGGTAAAACACTATACATAGTTGTATTTTTGCTTCTACTAGAGTCAAGGATCCTTATAACTACTCGATTTGGACGCACCAAAAGGCCACTTCTTTGAAAACAAATGTGATACTTAGCAGCAGATATTCATAGATTTCCTCAGGAAAAATCTTATGGAATTTCCTGGCCACTTCTGGTCAGCATAAATTTTCCTCAAAAAATAAATAAATATCTCCTTTCCATTTAAAGCTGTCTAAAAAGATCTACCACCTGAAGTTATTCATGCATGAAGGGCCAAAACCAAGGGAGGTCACTGGAAGAACATGGTTCCTAGGTTAGCATTTCTTTAAGGGGTCTTATGTTTGGTTAAAGATATAACAAATTATAAAAAGCTTATATTAGTGCTTTATAATGTTCAGCACATGATATTTAATTAAAACAGTTCAGGCATATGTGATATTACAATAAAATAAATGAAATTAATCTTCTCGAGTGAGATTTGGTGAAACTCCATAATAAATGAAAGAATAAATAGAATTTTTTCCACAAATACATTTGTAAGTACAATACATTTGTGTACAAAATAAAGACTTTATTTATTTATTTGTGGAAAAGTTAGATTTATTACAGTATTTTCTGGTAGATAACCCGCATGTTATCTATACAAAAAATATAGAAAAATTATAAAAATAATAGTGCGTGATATAAAACGGAAAATCTCGTTTCATTGAATATTGAACTCGGAAACAAATGACTAAACAACGCATGTCATATATCGCGGAAGTCGCAGAATATATACTCACTTAGTACTGGGGCAATTTTCTTTCAACCAACATATTGTAAATGTTAACGTAATCAAATAATTCCATTCGAAACACAAGAGTAATTATCATAAACATTACAGTAGTGAAAAAAAAATTCTCGTCAACATAATAACAATTTTGAAATGCGCGTTATCAATGCATTTATCACAGAAGAAATTTTTGAAATGCATGTTATTTATACATTATCACAGTGAAGAGATTTTTAAAATGCGTGTTATCTAGTAGGTGCGTGTTATTTATCAGAAAATACGGTATTTAAAATTAATGAAAATAAGGATATCATTCTTTTACTTCCTACTAGTTCCAGTATGTACTTTTCATGGCCCTGAATGCATGACCAGAATTGTTGCCAAGAAACTTGGGAGGAATTCCCAAATAATGCACAGATATTATATATAAAATATGTTGAGCTTGGACACTTTTAAGCTAAGTTTGAGCATCCTAAATCTTACCAGAATCCTCATCTGGTTCCAAGCGACCAGCAAGCATGCGAATAAAAGTTGTCTTTCCTGTTCCATTTTCTCCAAGAAGCACCAAAATTTCAGAATCCGTAAATTGTCCAGGATGTACTTGAAGGCGAAAGTTGCCCATAGTTTTGTTCATCCTTGGAAAAGTTATGAAAAAATCAAAATTCATGTTTTGTAAGTACTTGAGAAAAAGAATCAAAGGAACACAAATTCATAAGAACAATTCCTTAATACTTTCTAGAACTTTTTTGTAACTCAAAACTGAGAGAAATTTTTAAAAGAAATTTATATAGAACAACAAGGGATTGATGTAACATTCAAAGTTAATATTCAAACAGCATAAACTCAAAGCTTATGATAACATTTATACAGTAACCAATATAACAGCTTTTCTCTGAAAATGAAGCTTCCAAATTTAAGACTTCTGAGTATATCATTGTTTATAACAAATGTTAAACACTTCCTTGGAAAACCCATATAATTTATTTGTAGAATGTTTCTATTTCACCCAAAATTCTTTAGCTCCCACTCAAACAACAAAAAGTCTCTTCAACCATGAAAAACTCACGAACCTTGGGTATTCATAATGATGCATTCTTTTCACTTCTTCCTCAGTAGCAGATTCTGCAACTTTAAAAACCAAGGATTCCTCCCGGAAACGCAAATTTTCAGTGGGAACAAAGCCATCCAGGAAAATGTTGATACCTAAATTTGCAGAACAAAATACCCATATTTCATTCATACAGAAATTTTACAAATGTTACAATACACATGAATCAAGAATGATGTAATGTCATGTTTAAGTTTTTAAAGAAGAAAAACGGCAACCACAGCAAACATTTTCGATATTTATGGATGAAAACATGTTTACCTCCATCAAACACTAATATAGAGTAATAATCATGACATAAGTACCACTACTTTGAGAATTTGAGATAGTTCAAAGGTATTAACAATAAATAGCATTACCTTCTCGTACGGAAAAGGGCATAGTAACAACACCATAAGCACCAGGGACACCATAAAGGCAGCATATAAAATCAGACAAATAGTCCAACACTGACAAATCATGTTCAACCACAATAATGAACCTGGGAGAGGAGAATTAATACATGTATTACGTGATGAAAATATCAATTCTTAAACCATTCAAAATTTGTAAAATAATGACAATAAATCAATCACTTATCTAGTGATTTAGGAGAAGAGTTGCACACTTAAGACAGAGCTTCACTAATTATGTTCACATATAAACGCCTTATTTGACATAAAAACTGAACGGACTAAGACTAGTCATTATAAACAATCTTAATTATAAACATGTACGATAAAATTCTTACTTGTTAAAATATTTTTACTGATGTAGTAACTGAGGAGAGATCAACAAAATACTACTTTATAACACTGAGTGAAAATACACAATATACTTACTTGTCGGGATGAATAAGGGATCTAATGGTGACGGCAGCTTTCAGACGCTGCTTTACATCCAGATATGAAGAAGGCTCATCAAACATAAAAATATCACCTCTTTGAATGCATACCATGGCACATGCAAATCTCTGAAGTTCTCCTCCAGACAATGCTTCAACTGCTCTATCACGGATTTGTTGCAAGTCTACAATAAAAGGAGGAAATATCGATTTAAAACTTTAACGGAAATTTGATGCAATTACTAGTAATTAGCATTATTGAAATTTTGAGGTGACTCATGATTGTTCCATTATATTTCTAAGAAGTTCTCTCTGGAAAACAGCTGCATTACCGAGAGAATTGCATATTTCATTCTGGTTTCCACGTTCATCCTTCTTATCTAAAAGTTGTTGAACAGTTCCTTTGACAGCTTTAGGAATCTGATCGACATACTGAGGTTTAATGAGGGCTTTCAGGTCGTCTTCTAAAATTTTGGTGAAGTAGTTTTGAAGTTCTGAACCTCGAAAATGGGATAATATTTCAGTCCAGTCCGGTGGATCCTAAAGTTTTAATACCAAGGTAAGTGAGATTTCCAGGAATTAAATTCAAAGGCATTTTAAATCTACTCATTCAAGGACATTTCACACATAACTTACTGAATATCTTCCAAGATTCGGCTTTTGCTTTCCAGCAAGAATCTTGAGAGCTGTTGACTTTCCTATCCCATTAGTTCCGACCAATCCAAGTACTTCTCCAGGTCTAGGAATAGGGAGTCGATGAAGCTTGAAAGAATTTTGCGAGTAACGGTGAGTCGTGTCCCTCTCCAAATTACTTGGTAAGTTAATGATGGTGATCGCCTCGAACGGACATTTCTAGAGAGTAAATGTAAATCGTGATTAATGGATGTGATTTAAATGTTTAAATTAATGAAAAAGGAAGAATGTTCTAACCTTCACACAAATACCACAACCGATACATAATTCCTCAGATATTGTTGCAATCTTATCATTGAGGGTCACTTCAATGCAAAGTTTTCCCATTCGCACCACTGGACAGGACTTCTTGCATTCTTGCCGACATCTTTTAGGCTTACATTTGTCAGCTGAGACGATAGCAATTCTTGTCAATTTGTCTGTTTCTTCGGTGGCTTTACTGTTACGCGGCATGCTTAATTACAATAATTTACCTATCAAACTGAAAAAAAATACAAGGCATTAGATATAAAATCATTACAAAAAGATATCTTCCTCACAAAGGCAGAAAAAGTAAGATTTTTAACATTGACTAAAATTTAAGACTTATTTATTTTTTAAATACTGAGAGAGTCCAACACAGTCTCTAGGAGAAACCTTGTAGAACGTGTCAGCTACATTACTTTTGTCTTAAACTGTTCGTCAAAAATTACTAAATACTAAAAGTATTACTAGTGACAGTGAAAACATACATACAATCTGTTACGGAAATACAAGGGAATTAAACGAGATAAGGCAAAAGTTAATCCATTTCTAAAAGCCTGAGACTCATGAAAATATTTCACCACCAGTAGTTTTTAATTGGTATACAACCTTTCAAATTAATGAAGTTATAAATGTTGACGTTCCAGTTTCTCGTGGCCGACGGCCACACGTTTCGAGCGTAAAGGATCAATTGGTGGTGATGAAAATTTGATTAGAACGTTTTCCATTAATAGGAAAATAAATTTTCTTCTATGTATCAATGATGATTGTAAAAACTTATATTGATAAATTTAAATATATTTTAACGTTACATTTGAGGTTACTATTGAATTTAAGATATATGTACCGCATAATCATGAACTAAAATTAAATTCAAAGAAAGTTCTCATAGTGCGATTCATCATGACAAAAGAGTCACGAAGTGCATGAACTTCCTTCAACCAGCAATTGTTCTTAGGAAGCGGTCGGGCACGTGTTCGTTTGCGTGAAACGTGCCTATTTAAGAGACATTTTTACGTATATTACATCTAAAATAAGGTAATAATATATTATGTTCAATTATTTGTTACAGTGATTTCTATTTCGCTTCAATATTTTTGAATGATTGGTTGCTTGAATATTTAAGGTTACGTGTAAACTCTCCATCTTGAAACAGGCATAAACATGGTGCAAAGATTAGTGTATAGGAGGAGGTTATCCTACAACACTAAAAGCAATAGGAGACGAATTGTTCGAACTCCGGGCGGACGGCTCGTGTATCAGTACTTGAAGAAGCCGAAAACCATCCCAAGATGCGGCCATTGCAAGGATAAGCTGCGAGGTATCCAGCCCGCAAGGTCCATGGAACGATCCAGGATGAGCAGACGGAAGAAGACTGTGAGAAGATCTTATGGAGGAGTTCTTTGCCACAAGTGTGTGAAGGAAAGGATCGTCCGTGCTTTTCTTATTGAAGAACAGAAAATCGTGGTCAAAGTGTTGAAGGCGCAGAAGGCAAAAGGAAAGGCGGAAAAATGATTTATCTGATCCCAAAATTGTCTCTTAAATCCCATATTATAAATAAATGTGAAATTTGAAGATCATTTGTTTTAATAATTTTACCTTACCTATTTTGACGTGTGTAACCTGTTCATAGCAGTTTGTTTTCGCTTCTACACAGGTACGTTATGCCTGTGGTACGATCCTTTGATATTAAGTTATTTATTTCTGATATCCTTATGTGAGCAGTATTTCACGGATTTAATTAAACTTGCTTTACGAGAAAGATGGAACGGCAGTGGGTAACCTTGCGTTGTTTGCGCTCTAATCCGTGAAAAGTATTTTATTTTGATTGCTATTTACTTATAATATTAAGATAGTCGGTGTTTATGGCAAATTGGAACGATCACAACTCTATGCTTCTTTAATTTAACTTACTGTATTAGTTGATTTATGAATTGACGTAACTGCTGGGATCTGACTTTTAACTAGTGGCATGGTAAACAATTGAGGAAGGAAGCCTTTGTGTCCAAATAGTACTACTATCTGCTACTTTGCTCTATTCATCATAAACCATATTATGTAGTAGTGAAAGTAAGTGCAGTTGTTGTAATTGAGGAGATGCATATTTGGTGAGAATAATTTTAAATCAAGGATTTCTTCTTATATCGATCAACATTCATGCTTCGATTTTAATTTCCTTTGAATATAGATACTGTGAATATAATGAGCTATAGAAGTTGACCCTCAAGATTTAATTGGAGGCCTATGAATTTTATGATAGTTCAGTGGATTTGAATTAATTTTATCTTAATCGATTAATTAAAGATACAGAATATTAAAATTTTTAATTAGAGATACATTCTTCTACTCCTAAGTCAAATGCTATGGAAGCCTGAATAAAAGAATATTGATAAGAATAAATTGATATAGGTTTACATATTTTTTGTGTTCTTTGATGAATGTCTCCTTTGACAATCAAATAAAGATTTTCAGGATAATTAATTTAATGAGAGATGACATATTATTTTATTGAAAAGTTAACACTATATTACATACACAATTGAATTGCAATCATACTGACTTGCTCAGTACCGAGGGATCTTGAACTCAGGTTCCCTAAAAGAGAATCATCAAAATCTCAGAATAATTATTTACATGATGTTCCTACAGCTACTCTAAATGTAATATTAATACAGAATTTTTTAAAGTTGACATAAATCAATGAACTATTCACAAAAGTGTATACTTGCAGAAGTATAAATAAAATAAAGCAGTAATAATACATAATATGCTTACCCATCCATCTTGTGTCCACCTCCAATCAGTGGAGTGCCTGGGGTTAAACTAGAGCCACCTCCTTTTCTCTTTTGGATAATGTTTTGAATTTTCTGCCATTCCCTGTCCAGTTCTGCCTTTTCATTCTTTTCTCTATGATATTTGCGAGTTCTACGTCCATCAGCCATTTTGACACCATACTGGAATGCAGCTTTTGGTAAGGCTTCCTTGCTGTTCATATACTCACTGTACTCTTCTTGTGTATCAAAGTCCCACCTTCCGATTGGTCCTTTTTTGTTGCCCTTTAAAAAAATCGAGGAGTTGATTTTGCTAATAAAACTTATTTTTAGTCATCATTAAACTGTTTAAGAAGTAGTGGGGATATGTACCAAATCCATTTTTGTGTAATCCACCTCATCATCGGAATCATCAATAGCATCCTGCATTTCCTCCAAACCTGGATAACATTCTGCATATCCTTGGGGTTCAGCTGCCAATCTTGAAAGCAACTGCTGTGCTTTGGTTTGTGGAGGCTGTCCTGGCTGACCTTGACTTCCAGCAGGCAAAGAAGCTCCCATTGCATTGCCCATGCGCTGCGCAGTCTTGATTAAAGCTCCAAGCCTAAATTAAATGCAAATATTGATAACCACACTTAATGAATATCAATAAAGGAGACATCGGAAATGCTATCATCAAATAATGTTTTAATACTAAATCTTAGGATGGATCAAACTAAATTCAATAAGGTGCAGAGGTCTACTAATAATTACATGCCATTCTACGTACTTTATAATGACAATGCATCTTAAGATTCTTAAATGATATACTCTTAGCTAATAAGATCAAATTTGAATGATGAATATTATTTGAAAAATACATTTCATTTGAAAAGGATATAATAAATTGAATACAGTAACCTGTAAATTTCCACAACATAATAATTAGAACCAAAATACTATCAATAATAAGTCTCTAGCTTATTATGCCAAATACCTTAAAAGGTCAAATATTAAAAGCAAACTAGAAGGCCTAAAATGGCAAAATAAGGAGAAATTTGTTCATAAAATAGAATACCAAAAGAGTCCTTGCTTATGCTAAATGATTTTCAAGTCTGTAGCTTCAAATAAGACATCTGAATGAAAATTATTCTCCCTTGGAGTTTTTGGCTTGAAAAATGATTGGAGTAACCAGATTTTGATTCTGAATTAACAGGATAAAAGATATACGACTACAATTAAAATCCGAAAATTATTAGCAGATGATATTATTGTAAGCGATATTATATTACAGTACTAACTTCAAGTAATGCAAACAGTTGGAATAGTTGCAGATTAGGAAATAGTCATTAAGTATACAGTGGTCATCATTGATTTTGTCAAAAATTAGATGAAGGATATTAAAATGGTATAATTATTCCAATCTGAAGTACTCTTCTGAGACTACAGGAAAAGAAAGTAAATTATGGGAAATTCCTTCATAATATAGGATGTATCAAAATATTTATGAAGTATTTAATAGGAGCAATTATTAAATAACTTCAAATGAAGTGAAAGCTACATATAATTGTAAAAGTGCTAAAGATTAACTCTTACAAAAACACTGAATTTGTCATGATAATTACAGCTGGTTAGATATCATAATGGTGTTGGTTCAATCTGATGTAAAACTCTTAAAGCAAGAAAAACAGATATGGATTAATTCATTTTAAAGTATAATAAGAATTCATCACATAGTGTATCTGTCAAATTTGTTATAATGCAAAGTGAAACTGAAATCAAAGGAGATATGTACTATAAAGTAATAATTGGAATGTTTTTCAATTCAACAGATGATAGGAATCCAATACATATCACTTTAAGTCCTACTGTGATATATGACAATTTTAATAAATCATTGACTGAAATGTACTACTTAAGTTATTAGTATGTTAAAAGTAGCATAAAAACCAGTCCTAGCAGCTCAGCACCTAAATACACAGAAAGAAGGCTTACCATAAGCTTAGGAGGTTCTATAATAAAGCCAACTGTAAGGGTTTCTTTCCAGAAAAACCCAATTTCTGAGTTCAAGAGAGAGTTTGGCATTATCTGAATAAAAACTGGGAAAAGGTACATCCTAAGACATTAAGTACCATAAAGGACTATTGAAAAATTTTATAGCCAGTCAAAACTGCTGACATTATCAGTCATGATTATGAAATGAAAAAATCATAGCAGTATCTTACATCCTTTCGTCATCTTCTTCCTTAGATTTCTTGTCAGAATCAGAAGCTCCCCAGCCTCCTTTGCCTCCCCCAAGAGCTTCTTCAGCTTCCTCAGGCTTCTCAAAGTAAGGAGTTCTTCTCTTCTCATTTTTGTCCCTAGAGAAAGAATAGCTCTGTCAACGAATATTCTTTTACAAAATACAGTGAAATTAATCTGGTACTTGCCTTTCTTTATCACCACTCCTTTTCGGCATACCAGGCACATAGTCACCAATTTCTCCGTAAATGCTATCATCAGCTTTGAGCTAGAGATGGATCAAAAAACAATATCATTACTTATTTCATGCAAACAAATTTTGTAGATGAAAAACTGAGGAATTAGGAAGTGAAGTATTATCAATAAAAATACATAGCAGATTAAAAGGAATAACAGGTGTGAAAAATAGCGGATGCCTGGGACATTTATGCCATTATTTTTCATAGCAATGTGGAAGAGATGTGACATGGTAGTTCAGTGGCTAGAATACCTGCCCAGAAAGTGGGAGACCTGGGTCCGAGTCCCAGCCATGTCACGCCAGTTATTCCTCAGGATTAAGCTGCACAGCTTTTCCATACTATGTTATTTTTTCCCTAATTCATTGTAGACTAATTTATTTTTTATCATACCTTGAGACCATCATCACCTTTGGCACCTGATCCAACAATTCCTGCTTTCGCCTCCTTCTTCTTTCCCTTTCTTGAATGCCGTGTTCCTTGTCTCAAGTAGGATAGAATCTGTGCCAACTTATTGATTACTGCAATAAGATAAAATACACGTGCAGAAGGCAATTGTAAAACTAAAGGATTCCAACCAGAACATATCCATCCTTACCAATATCATTTGTGGTAAGAGTAGCAGCAGATTCAAGAGAGGGCACATCTGCCCTACTTCTAATTAAGGTAGTTGGTATGTCACTTTCATATGCACCACCACTAACTGCTCCAACACCTTCTTCATCTACTTCAATTACATATGCTGTGCGACCAGGTGAAAACAGTTCATTTCGTTCAATTGGACCTCTGTTCTTAAAAGCAGCTCTGAGCAATGAAAAATAAGTAATGTTATTAAACAACATCAAAAATTTGAAACTGATGGTTATTTTGGTACAGATAAAGTTGTAACTACTTTGGTAGGCATGATTAATAATGAGAAAATATATTACAATTTAATGTATACGAACCCACAAACACACAAGGAAAAACTCAATAACTTAAACAGTAAGCATAACTCCATCCAGGAAGATTTTCAAGTCTCAATCACAAAATAATAATCACCCATATTTATCAATGACATTTCAACAGATATGGATAATCATTCTTCACATAATTGTTACTCTAGAGCCATCAATGCCTTCTGACAAGGGATGGGAGAAAATTTCATAAAATTAAAACTCTTGCAATTTAGAAAAACAAGTTGAGCAGTAAAAAGGAGGAATAGAGATTTATAAAGGTTGGGACGAATGACAGCAGAAAAACATTGAAAAAAATAATATTTTCCCACTTCTGTAATCAAGCCCTAAAAAGCAAAAAGCTTGCTTGACAGAATACATACCAACTTTGGAGATGATGAACATGGCTACTTAGAGTATTACAATGGATATTTAAATAAGCTTAAACTTTTATAATCATTTTCTGGAAAAACTCCTACCTTTAAAAACTTGATAAAGCTTTATCTCATCATTCTTGACCCTAAATTTATCCACTTACTAAGATGTTATCAACAAATTCACCCCTGACATTACATAATTTCCTTGTGAGATTAAGTCCAAAAACAAACTATAGCCCAGGGATACTTTAATGACATAAAAGTTAATTTTAAACTATTCAGCCTTTATGTCAAGCAACATCTGAAAGCATTATGCTTATTTAAGAATGTTGTTGCATTACCTGTAAATGTTACGACCCATTACTGTTTTAAACTGCATCTCCTCCTCTTCAGCATCTTTCCTCTCACGTTTATTCCTCATCAAATTTTCCATTTCATCCTCTTCCTCTTGTTCCTTAACTTGAATCTCACTACGAACCTAAAATAAGATGATAATAAATGTATTTAAGTGAAAAAAATCAAAAACACATTCCTGGGAATTTGATGCTTTAATTGCTTTTGCAAATAAAAATGAACATTCAACAGAGTTCACTTGTATTACTTTGAATTTAATACTTATAATATTCAATGAAACAAAAGAGATTTTCTAAATTTAATCCAAGAAATGCCACTAACATGGACAGATCTAGAAATTTACCAGGTGAGTAATTAAAGTTAATTTATAGTCATGAGTTAGTTTTGACTAACCAAAACATTGTCCTTCATTTACAAAATGATATACTGTTCACAACTCAATAATTTGAACAACCATGGTTTGTGATTTTATAATGATGTTCCACCAGATATCACTGGACACCATCAAATTTGTATTTCATGTTACAATACAGTGAGATAACTCTGAATAAGTTTGACATGTGAAATGAAATGTTTTTAAAAGTAATATTTGGCCAGCCATTACTATCGAGCTTTCCTTATTCACCCAAAAGAAAAATCAGGACAATTTTCAAGTGGCGTGGGTATTTATTTTATTTTGGGATTACATTATTTACAAATTTAAAAATGTTAAAAACCTGTGGAAAATGTTTCATGGATTTGTTAAATAAAACCCACATTAAAAGCAAATCATTGAGATTATCATTACGTAGTTACTTGAAAAAAATTTCATTTTCAATGAACACAATGTGATTAAAATTCATTCAAGTATCTAATGAATCTAATGTCTAGTATACTTACTTTCTGGAGAAGAGCATAATCTAAACCTTTCACTAAATGTGTATGCTCCATATCACCACCCAAGAATTTGGATTCTTGGATCATTTGCCTTCTCCTTTCAGCAGCATCCATTCCCCTGAAGAATTGTCATGAGGTTTTCATTACTCATCATTAAGAATTTAAGAATAAAAAATTATCAAGAATTAGCATCCCTAAGAAGAAATTAAATTTCCCCATCACGCAAGAAGGTACAACTCATTTAGAATAAAATTGATGGCATTGAAATACACTAGTAATTTAAAATATGATTACTGAAATTTTTAACGACCAGAAAATATTAATTATAAACTTAAAAAGCAAGAAATCGTTTCAATTTTATTTCAAGAATGTAATTGCCAAAGCTAAATTAAAGTTTTACTTACGATTTAACATCTGGGGCGACTGCTCGATAACCTCCAGCTGCAGATAAAGGATCTTCACTCTGATAGTCTGGATTAGCCCCTTCTCTCCTTTCCCTTGCTCTGTCTCTGTATTTTTTAGCCAGCTCAGCCATTTTATCTTCTTCTTGTTTCTTAAGTTTTGCATAAAAACTGAAAAGAAGTGTCATTGTTTATGGATATAAATCAAGAAATTTGCAACAGAAATATTGAAATTAGTAAAATAGTAATTTTGATTGAAAGCTGCAATATTCTGAAAATTGTATGCAATAAAGTAGGTTTAACTGAAGAATGGCCACAAACTGTCAATACTGCAATCAGAATGAAAAAGTTGAATCATACTCTTATCATTTCTTGTGTTTGGATACTTTAACAGGTTTTCTAAATCCATCAAGTGTCAAAATTTATAGCAACTAACAAGAAATATATACACATTGCAAAATGAACAGGCTTATAAAACTTTTATTTTTTAGAATTTTTTATTTGTTGGACAGAACAAACTTAACTTCAAGGATAACTTAATTTGTAATGATAATTTATCATTCCACATAAAAAATTGCACAAGAAAACAAAGAGATGCAAGGCATATGCATAAAGAATTTGCTTAAATTTGAGAATCAAGACTGCTTATCAGTGAAATTGGCCAGTTTTTCCTTGATGTTTAGCATAAAAAAGGTACATCTATTGTACACTTCAGAAACTTGTCACAAAAACTATTTCACAATTCCAGATAATTTGAAAGAAGGCTATCAAAAAGTTCAAAATATGGAATAAAATTATGCCATTGGTAAACGAGAGGTAAAAATATAGTTGCAGCAGAAGAGACATTTTGTGAAAGGTGAACAACTGGATCAATTTAAAGAGTACCTATATCTGGGGTCTAAGGTGCATGAGGAAGGATACGTAAACCAGAAGTAAACGCTACATTTGGCATAGTAATAGGAGCATTCAAAAAGAAGGCCTGAATGTCGAAAAGTATCCTGGAACTGAAGTAATAAAAAGAGGACAACAACATGTATTAGGACATCGTTCTTCATGGAAGTGATATGTGGATATTCAGGAATTAACAAAGAGAAAAGTGAAAGGAAGGTTTAAGAATAAAGAGAAAATGATTCGTCCGTGTGAGATAAGGGCAGAGAACACGGAGAATAATACGATCATGCAGTACCAGAACGCTTATGTTTTTACCTCTTTTTCTTGCGTCTTCTTTCAGCTCTATCCTCAGGGTCCCCTCCATCTTCATCGCCGTCTCCAAAAACGCTCGTTCTATCTCCGGGACTGATCTGACTTTTGGAAAATGAAGATGGTATAGTTGTTGAAGAGGAAGTATGCTGCGAGGCCGCAGTCGAAGACGACGAAGTATGCTGTATAGACGAGGAAGATGGAACAGAGGCTCTGGGAGTCATTAACAGTCGGCGAAAGTCTTCATTTGTCAATCGCTGGGACCTAATAAATAAATAAAAGTGCAATTAAATGTCTCTCATTTATGAACTATTACATTGAAGGCTAGGCAAATCATGAACTTCCTTCATTTTTTCTAAGTTCTTTCCCATATCCATTTCATAAACTATAGAAATTAAATGCTACTGCAAAGTTTGATACTAATATTTCATCATCTCTCCTAATATTTATACTTCATTACCTATCTCCGACATCATCTCTCCCTTCCACGGAAGTATTATATTCGTCTGAAAATGATAAAAAGAAAATTATAACAGATGAAATCAACATAAAATGGCAATTACACATAATCGAAGATTATGAAAACATAACTACTTACTTTCAGGCATCTTGCGACGAACAACTTCTTACTGCATTCTCTTCAAAACAGATAAGTGACGTATTATTACAGTATTTCCAATACAATAAAATGAAAGAATACAATGAAACATTAATTATCAAACGATAATTTCCACTAACTCCGCTGCTGTAAACACAAAAACACAACATTCAGCCCGATCGAACTCTTTCGATATTTCGTGTTATTGCACCTTAGGAGCACGAAGAGTACGACGAGTACGACTAATCGACATCGAAATTTGAGGCTGACGGAGGAGGGGCAGTGGAGATGTTGGACATTTAATGGAGTTCAGAATAGTGTGTCGTAATGTCATCGCTTAACTTGTCAGAAAACATATAATAGTGTTTCACAAGTTCACTATTGCAGTCAATTTCCCAAAAAACGCAACTCTGTTATCGAAACAAAGAAGAGGGATGAAAAGGGGATAACCCTCTTCATAGACGTTGGTACATAAAATACCCGCGAAGTTGTGAAATTTGTGGGTCTTCATCTGATGTGAACTCTGTTTATATTGGATTATTTTGCTACCACTCTCTTATGTCTTACTAGACATACAAAAACGGGTCAAAATTTAATATATTTCATTATAAATTTATTACTCAGTCATAGATAACAACAATGTAAGCTTCTAATATATTTATTTCAAGAGTTAATTTTTCTCTTTTGGCAAATTATCGTGCATGCACCAAATTTTTCTCTGGAATTTCAGAAGTTTCATTTTTTTAATCTTACTACATCTGTTTCCTTTATAAGAAATGGCATCCAGAAGGTTTCTCTCGTTGCAAGAAAAGGTTGAGGTAATTAATTACCAAAGCCGCAATAAAGCCTCTCTACGGGTACTTGCTGAACGTTTTAGAGTTGGAAAAACGCAAATAGCGGAGATATTAAAGAATAAAAACCAACTTTTGAGATGTTTTCGCGAAAATGTCATCCCGGATAACACCAATAGATTTTTTCAAGGCGGCCAAGGTGCTATTCTTGATAAAGCAGTTTTAGAATGGTTTCAACTTGCCCGATCACTACAGATTCCTTTGACAGGCCCTATGGTGCAGGCAAAAGCTATGGAAGTAGCTGATAAATTAAATATGAAAGAATTCAAAGCTTCCAACGGTTGGTTAAATCGTTTTAGAATCCGTCACAAAATAGAATTTAAAGCAAGTAATGATTCACTTTCAATCAGAAAAGAAAGAGACACGGAATGGACCTCAAAAATAAGGAAAATAATGCAAGGCTTTGCTCTAGGAGATGTTTTTAACGCTGTCAAAACTGTGCTGTTTTATCTCGCTATTCCGGAAAAAAAGTGCTTCGATGAAACAAATAGTGTCGGGGTAAAAGTGGCCGAAAAATTCTTAACCATATTTCTCTGTGCTAGCATGACAGGAGAGAAACTTAAACCTTTGGTCGTATGGGAGGGCAGTAATCCACAGTGCCTCAAAGGAGTGACCAAGCGATCGCTTGGGGTTTCATGGAAGTGTGTTTCAAAACTTTGGATGACGACAGACATCGTGACTGATTGGTTGCGGGAATTGGACCAAGAAATGAAATTTCAGGAGAGAAAAATACTATTGTTCATAGATAATGCGACTTCCCACCCTCATATTAATTTAGAAAACATACAGCTAGTCTTCTTTCCTTCCAATTTGACTTCTGCCTCGCAGCCCCTAAATCATGGGGTAATTCAAAATTTCAAAGTTAAATATCGCCAGCTACTACTTAATCATTTGATAGCTAACTTAGACTACAACCCTTCGGCTCAAGAGCTGTCAAAGTCGATCGACGTCTTAAGGGCGATAGGATGGATTAAAAATGCATTGAGGGCAGTGTTGCCAGAGATTATAAGAAACTCCTTCACAGCAACAGGATTTCCCAATGATGGAAATAAAGATGTAGTGACTTTAAAATCAGTTGAAGAAGATACTGCACTTCCCAGCCAGCTTATAGAACTATTGCAAATGGATATGGATGCTACTGAATATTCACAAATTGATGAAATATTGGCTGGCAGAAACCACATTTGGGAGAGTCAGACTTTGGAAGAGGCTGAAGATGCTTTGGGATGCAAAGTAAAAAGAGAAGGTAGTAGCACAACTTTGATTTTTGAGTCTTTAATTTGTTATTACATGTAGTTTGAATCTTAAAATATTTTCCTATTTCAGTTCATTCAAGTATTAAAACTTATGCAGAGGGCCTTCATGCCCTAAAGAAATTAAGAGACTTTTATGAAAGGGAAAGAGACTTGGAAGGATCAAATTTAATTGGTGAAGTCTTAATACATCATGAAAAACAAATTGTAAGTTCAAAACAGAGGTAATATCAATTATTAGAAGAGTACTTCAAATCTGTAAGTTTATTTTAGATGAACGATGTCTAATAAATCTGCCAATTACCATGAAGTCCATATATATTTAAATTCAATTAATGATTATGAAGTTCTCTTTGTTAGTGAAATTTATTAATTCTATCATTGATACTATGTAAGTTTTGAATGGAAATAAAAATATGATTGAATGTTCAATGCTCAAGTTTAAATTCATTATCACTTGCATTAATTAATGATACTACTGATTTAATCTGGCTGTTCAATTCTTTTCTTTCAAGCCTACCAAAAATTGCCGCAAACAAAATCAATGAAATTTAATTCTCCTTTGGAGGAAATGTGAAAACGCATTTATTCACTATCCTCCTAAAAATTAGGAATATCCAATCTGTGTAGGAGAATATTAAGAAATAAAATTTAAAGAATAACAGTTTCGAAGAATAGAGCCATAATTGGGAATCAAACTCAGGTCTCCCGTTTTCTAGGCAGGTATTCTAACCATTGAACTACTATGCTGCACCTCTTCCACTGTTTTTGAATGCTTTTGTGAGCAAAACTAAGCTAACACAGACCTGCTTGTTGGCCCAAAATATATGTAAGCATTACATAAAATATAGGGAAACAACAGTTGTTTGCCTGTATTTCACGTACTACTTACATAAATTTTGGGTCAACAAGCAGTGTGCTAACTGGGAACTGAATACCTAGGTTTGAGTCCCAGTCATGTCGCTACTCTTTACACCTGTAATTCCTTGGGATTCAGCTGTAAGACTCGGTAATTACTTGCTAAGTAATTTAACTCTCCTCAATCCTTTAGATAAAGTTTACGTAACATTGGATGAATGACCACTTTGAAAGTTAAATTTTAATTAATTTCAAACATGATATCCCCATATAACTCATTTGTGAGTATTTTAAATCCATTATTTCTACATGTACATGTAGAATTCTTTGACCAGGAAATTGTTACCTTTCCTCTTTGAAACATCATTTTACACGATTCATCTGTCAACTATGTCATAATCTTCTTATTCCTTGAATACAATACCACTTGGTAAAGTTTTCCTGGTTGCAAAACATATTAAACTAGCATAACATATTATAGATAAATATTATCAATATATTTTACTTGCTGTATACAGAGAACTGAGCTTGTACTGCAAAGTAATGAATTATATAATGAAAAGCAAAAACACTTAATGCTAAGCCAATGATATAAGTTTTTATGACAGAAATATAAATTTATTAAACTTCAATATCATTACAAAAATAAGGGTACTTGTGAAAATGAAAATGTAAGTGCCACACAAAGCAGATAGGATGAAAAGGATCAAAATATGGCTATCATTATATTTTAGAAATTATCAACTTATGAAGATAATTATAAACAAGTGTCTAAACATTAAAGCACATAAAATACATGATAATTCTCAACCTAACTCTAAGAACAAGGAAACGTTACATGATACATTAAAATGAGGTAAATCACTAGCTCCAAGAGTTTCATATGATCTGAGATTCAATTAAGAATCAAAAATATCACAAAGGAACATTTACATGCTTAAAAGCATTACTTAATACTCAATTCATATCCTTAGGGAGGTACTACGGGAAGTAAAGTGATGTTGCAAGAGAACAACAGCTGATTGGATTCTTAAATGTGCTCCTTATATATCTCAAGCACATCAGCTCTTCAGCCAGACACAGCCAAAGCTCTGAGAAATCTTTCTCTCAAGTTTTCAGCTTCAGCAGAAAATAAGGCTTTAAATGCTTTTCTTGCATTAGCCTTTGTCTCCATTTCCTTAGCTGCTTTCCAAGCGGAGGTTACGACTGACTTTGGAATTCCAGCCAATCTTGCTGCATGGAATCCATGGGATTTAGGACAAGCACCAGGGGTAAACTGGTAGAGGAATGTCACTCTTTCTTGTCCACCTTCATCCTTCTCTTCTTCAAAATCTTCAACTTCCTCAGTTTCCACCATACAAGCCTAAAGGATAATCATCAGTTATTATATTCCAATTTATCAGGTTGAAAGTCATCAGCAATAGTTATTATGTGAGTTGAAAGTAACTTTTTACAATATGGATCATAGCTAAATAAGCATTATCCAACTCTTCATCATTCACTTTCACATGCATTCACCTAATTCAATGCTCCTTGATGACTACTAGATCTACAATCATAATTATTCATTATTGCATTACATGACTGACCTAACAAACACCCTAACATCAAGTTTAATTCAGTTTCATTCATCAAATTCAGAATTAACCTCAACTTTCTAATGATGCAAATTAATAGCACTGCAAGGAAACGGCCTGATAGACTAAGCAAGATGCAATTGACCAATTCGGTTAGACAATGACCAAAATCATTAGAAACTGTAGCTTATTTCTGAAAACAAAGTGATTGCAAACCAATAAATTAGCCTCAAAAGTAAAATTTGAATTTCATTGTTTTATTCTACAAATTTTTGATGTGTACCAATATAAATAAAACCAATGCTAATATTTCCTACACTGAAAATAAAAACCAATGATCAAGGAAAGTTAAATTGCAGATATGGTATAAATATAAATTCCGAGAGTGATCAAGGAAAATCAAACATGGCAATGACCATTGCCACCTGGTCCATCGACCAATTGGAAGGATTATTAAATAAATAAATGACAAGTATTAGATGCCAGATTTTAACTTCATTTTTTATCACCATCTAAACGAATTAACAGTAAAATCTTCTATTCCTTACCAATCTTTTATTATCACCAAATCCATTCAACTAAATGATTTAGATTTCTCTTTATTTCTCATCTTCACAGATTTACATAATCAATGACATTTAACTGACTTGCCAAGTAGAGGCTCACTAGTTTCTATGAATCGATTTACATGGCTCAATAACAAATACCCTATACATTCTTATACCTAAATAAAATTAATGAAAAACTGTAAAAGCAGAATTCATTAAGGCTTGGTAACAATGATCAAAATGGAAAAGATTCTGAGAGACTACTAAATTTAAGAACATAGTTTTAAACCCACAATTCACTTAAACTTTACGATAATTGTGATCATGGGAGAGAAGGCTTTAAATCAAAATAGTTAATAAGAAGGGTCATTATCTTCACAGAAAATTTATGTCATATAAAGATAACATTATTTATTGTTACTATTAAAAGAAGTATTTATTCTTTGAAAATTATATATGTATCTTACAACAGTGTTCTCTGAATCTGAAATTAATCAATCATATACTTCAACCCAAGGATGTTGAAAAAACTCAAAAACAAGTTGATAATATTATTATAATTAATTACAATATTCATTGTATAAATGAACAGCCATGCATAATACACCAAAACTGCAAGGTAAAAGGGAAAATGCACTTTTACACAACTCTAATATATGCGTATATACTGGTAACCAGCCAGAGAATGTAGCACAAGGTGCATACATCCAAAATATAGCTCAATTTCAAGAGTTCTTTCCATCAAATGTATGACTCAGTAGTACCAAGGTAAAACAGACATGACAACAGCCTGACAGGACCAGAACTCAAATCTGAATCTTCTACTTTCTGGGTGACTGCTTAAGCCAATAGAGCTGCTGTAGTAATTGAGCTATAACCCTTTTACCTTGAATGACTAAGATATATTAACAAACCCCTCCATGATGGCCATATAAAACATAAGGATGACAATGCCATGTGATGTAGTCAGCAAAGGGGGTTAATTGATTTGGAGGATAAAATTACTTAATTCACAGCTTACCATATGTCCTAGAGAAACTCCAGACCATTTAGCAAAGTCATTCACAAGACTATGATAGTGAGTTGAAAACAGGGTACGGCATCCAACTGCAACTAACTCTTTCACAACAGCTGCAGCAATGGCTGTCCCATCATATGTTGCAGTACCACGACCTAAGGAGTTTAAATTGTTTTAAGTTGATAAAGTTTTGATACCTGAAATTACTTAGCCCATTGATATCATCAACAGTACTATCTTCAAAGATGGATTTCAAAAATCTATGATTTTCATGAGCACTTTCTTGGGCTATTAAAATTCAATTCCTATATATTAAACAGAAAAAGTTTCACAGTCTGTCAGAATTGGTTACAAGTTTAACTGCGTGGTACAACTTGAACTACTGAAAGTGTGCTCAACAGTTATGTTCCAGTGTATTTTCCTTCCAGCAAGCCTTATATAAACAATAATAAAGAGAGAAGTATTCTTGAAATTTGAACATTCATGTAGGGGATTGAGCAAATGGTCTATCATGACAAAAAATGAGGCAAGATCCTGAAAATGCACTTATTATGCGATATAAACTGATATTGAGACCATACACGACCAGGCACAATTAATTTACTTAAGGGCTAGTCAAAGCATTGCTCACAAGCTGTCTCTAATCCACAGTATTTTCAGTTTCAGTTAACAACTAGTGTTAACAGACAAATGTTATTAGTATTCTTATTGTATCAATAAAAAAGTAACCACACAGCATTAATTTAGTTTCAAAACAATACAAGCACTTATGGCTAAATTAAAACATTTAAAACTTATTCAAGGCTTTTATATCATACACTCAGAAACAAGAAAAAGTCTTATGTAGCTCCCAGATGCAGTAAGTTTGGCTAGCCCAGTTTTACCCATTTAAAATACCTTAAGTGCAGCTTCTTCCTTCAAGGTAATACAAAATATAAAATCCCTGAATAGATTAGATATCATAGTGTTTCTAGCTAATGTGACTAATAACACACATTCTTAATGATATGAGAGAAATGAAAGAAAAGTTCTTTGCATACCTAACTCATCCATAAGGATAAGTGAGTGAGGTGTGGCATGACGCAATATTGCTGCTGTTTCACTCATTTCAACACAAAATGTTGACTCTCCATGCTCTATGCGATCACTGGCCCCCAGTCGGGTAAATACTCTATCAACAGGAGTCAAGTGGCATGAAGTTGCAGGTACATGACATCCCTGAAAGATCAACATATACTATATTTTTTAACTTATTTCACAGATTCTAAGGCAGAAATACTTGCATCATAAAGAATACTCAAGAGGGAGATTTTCCATACTTTCGATATAAAAATAAATGACAGATTCTTACCATTTGAGCTAAAATTACAATCAATCCAACTTGACGCATTAATGTAGATTTTCCTCCCATGTTAGGACCAGTAACTAAGATAAGACTTGCATCGTTATCATTATCTTCCTTCTCAGTTTCCTCATCTCCAGGTTTCTGCCCAATTGCAGTATCATTAGGTATGAAACCTCCTGTGACCAGAATACAAGGATGTCTCCCTTCTTTTATATCAATGAAGGGCTGAAAGAGGGAGAGGAAATGGCAATATTAAAATGTTGATTATGATAAAATAAGTCATTACAATCTACAAATTATTTTTAAATTAAAACTACTAGAAATTAAAACAATCTGCACTTCTCAAGCTTTACTTTACATGAGAAATTTGAAATCCTGCTGTAGGGGCTATTTAAATAATTACATTTATCAGAAAATGAATATCCACCTCTTAAATGATATATATAATTTATTAATTAAATAAAAAAAAATATAATGACTTTATGATTACTATCAACTAGTCATAAAATAATTTATAGTTCTAACAGAAATAAATAATCTTGTGAACAAAGAAAGGTTACTATAATTATAGTAGCTTTCATGTTGTGCTTATTCATTTATTTAGTATAGAAATGCACCACCGACCCATTTTCCCACCCCTAATCATAAATACCCTTTCCCTACCTCTATTTGCCACTGTTGTCAGGATTACCCTAAGTGCCTTTTCTTGAGATACTTTTATTTTTGGTCAATCATAACAACACTGGATGTTTTGATTCTGAATGCCACTTTACCTATACCACATAATATTTGATCTCAAAAAATACCATATATGCCTGCATATAAGATGCATTTTCACCAAAATATTTCATTAAAATGCAGGGTGCATCTTATAGGAGGATATGGATCTTTCATGGCATTTATTATGACAGATCAGGAATATAGTCTCAAAAACCTTGCTGAGCCTTATATGAAAGTATACATGGTATTCAAGTTATCAATTAATGATCTAAAATAAATAATTCCATTAAGATGAGTGCTAAATATTAATAATTACCTTTTGGAGGTCGGATGGCTGATTGAATTTTGGAACACAAATTTCCCCTTCCTGGCTGCGTGAATATTCAGCCAAGGAGAGTAAAACATCTAACACAGAGATGCATTCAACTGCAGCAACCCAATTTGCTTGGCTGTGAAGAAGTTATAAACCAAAATTATAATTTTAACACTATGAAATACTTACAAATGAAAAAGAGACAACCCAATTCTTACAAAAATAAGGCAAATAAAAGTTCTCAGTTTAATTGTCAGTTATTTACAATAAGTCTCAATTGACTTACTAATTGCTGAACTGTGCAAATATCCTTCTATTGAGATCACGGAGAGAAGCTGCTTTTTTATCCTCTGCAGCCATCATACGAGCAAGAAGTTCCTATTTTATAATCGAAGAAACATTCGGGTGAGTGCATATGATATAATACTCAAAGATAAGAAAGAACAATGGATTTTACTTCTAAAGTAATAGATGGTAAAGTTTTTACCTTTCCTTCTGGAGTATAGTAACGCTTAAAGCCTTTTCTCTGTGATTGCAGGTTATGATCATCTGTGGCACGCTTGCAAGCATGATCAGGGACTTCAATTTGGTACCTCTTACGGTCTGTTCCAAAATATGTCACCTGTAAATTATCATATGCTATGAATATTTCCTCACAAAACAATTTTAACAGTAATTTACATCAAGCACAGCATATTAATATTAGCATGTTTTCTAAGCTTTCCCTATAAGAACATGCATAAATAACTTGGTACATTTGTGCCAACATTGCCTGCATCCCTGTAAGCATCTTCTGTTTAAATCCAAGATAATGTAAAGATCAACTGTTTTTTAATTTTAAAAGGAAAATTATAACAGCTATTTGTATCTGAAAAAAATAACATTCATAAAATATCAATTGAAATCTATGAGAGGATTTATAGAAACACTGACATAAAATGAATAAGTAGAACCTTCCACTGATGTTTATTATGCAATATTAAGTCTATAAGGAAAAGGAACACGGCTGTTGTAAGACATCAGATTTAGATAAAAGCTCCAAATAGTCGTTGTTTGCGAGCAAAATAACCGTTGAAGAATAACCACCAGCAGGGGTTGGGGTTCTCAGTGGTCGCGCTTAGCAAGTATTGTTCTCGATACGTATTTCGACAACTAAGTTGCCATCTTCGGGAGAGAAGAATAACAGTAATTCTTCTCTCCCGAAGATGGCAACTTAGTTGTCGAAATACGTATTGAGAACAATACTTGCTAAGCGCGACCANGATAGGATATATCCAACTTCAGCAGCTAAGGGGTTCCCTGAAAGTCTATACAGCTTAAGAAAAATGAACATGAACCACAGTTAAAACTCATTAAATCATTTGCAAATGAAATTTTAATTGAGGCAAACTGGTCATACTACTTTGGTACAGTTCATAAGAAAGAAAAACTACTAAAACTAGTTTAAAATAGAATTTTGTATTTTATAGAATAAAAAACTTTTTTGATTTCACTGACAAGATTGCCAACATCTTAAGGATACTGAGGTTTTGGTGTCCTTTGATGTCTGCAACCTTTTCCCCAGTGTTCCAGTTTCAGAAACACTTGATGTTTTAAAATCACATCTTTGTGATTTTGGTTACTCTGACACAGTGATGGAGGAATTTTTAATGTTAACTAGACTATTGTGCCGTATCTTAGCTATGTCGAGTTAGCCAGGTACTCGGCACTTTCAAAATTTCCCGCCCAGCTGCGCTGAGAGGGAGAGAGAGAGAAGCAGGGTGGGAAACCTTTCTTCCACTCTTTCAAAACTTGGTTGCAAAGATTTGGTTGCTAAGTTTGGTTGACAAGTTTGACTTAGCAATACCGGTAGCAGTGCCGCTATACGGTAGAGTCGTTACTTATATAGGGGACTGCGGATGGATACACTGATGAGTCGAGTGATCAAATTGGCGGGAGCGTATTCGATTGGAACATCATGCCTTACATTCCCTTCTGCTACCACATCTGGTGACTTCCCCAGTTTCCCCTCCAACTATTCTCCCCTCATGCTTTTGAGTGAGGCAATGACTCAAGCTAGTTTTTCAGACAGACAGTGACTCGTGTAGATGCATCTTTCCTCATAACAACCAGGTCAACTTTACTGTGTTCTTGCAATTAGTTTCTGGACTTACTATTTGACATTTATTGCAATCTCCAAGGATCCCACTCAACTTGTCTTGGGGCAATAATCTGCTAGATTATTATTATAGATCTGCTTTTGTGTTATACTTATTCTGAAGTGATTTTTTGGACTTTGTCATCACAGCTGTTTCTGTCAGACCTTTATTTTCAAGGTAATTACATTGGTGATTTCATGCTATTTTGACTATGTTGTTCTATTCTCCTTCTCTTGTTTAATTGTTGATTCCTCCATTAGCTCCAACCTAGTTAAGGTAACCTCAGGCGTCCCGCAGGGAAGCGTAATCGGGCCGATACTGTTTTTAATATATATCAACGATCTTAGCAAAATAATCGATAGTAAAGTTAGGATATTTGCGGACGATACGGTAATTTACAGAGAGATTGAGAGAGAAGAGGATAGATTGATCCTTTCGAATGACTTAAATAAAATTGCAAAATGGTGCGATGATTGGCAATTGGAGCTAAATGTAGATAAATGTTCAGTAATTAACTTCTTTGAAAGAAAATCGATAACTAAAGATTACTCGTATAGCCTCCAAGGGAAAAACTTAATAACGGAAGAATCGGTGAAATATCTAGGAGTGACCCTTACTAATAACTTATCATGGAGTGCCCACATCCATAACATATGTGGAAAGGCTTTTAAGAAACTCGGTTTTGTTAAGAGAATAGTCGGAAGAAGCGAAGAAAAAGTCCGCGAGCGTTGTTACTTCGCGTTAGTCAGGCCTCACCTTGAGTATGCATGTAGTATATGGGACCCAGCCGACAAGTGCTGTATTCGAGAAATAGAAAAGGTGCAACGAAAAGCGATACGTTTCGTGAAGAATTGCTATGATAAATCAGTAAGCGTTACTGAGATGCTCAAGAACGCGGGATGGGAATCATTAGAAAAAAGAAGATTAACACTAAGGATAAATTTATTAAATAAGTTCAGAGAAACCACGTTCTCGGAAGACGTCGCGGACATAATGCGCCCTCCCTGCTATATAGGCCGCTCCGATACAGCGAGGAAAATAAGAGAAATAGATGCGAAAACGAACCGATTCAAGAATTCGTTTTTTCCGCGAACGATACGCGAAAGTAATCGACTAGGTAAATAGAGTCTTGGTGCATGCACCCCCTGCCACACGCCGAAAGGTGGCTAGCAGGGTATACACATAGACATAGACATTCCTCGATTTCTCACAAGTGATCTAATGCCACAACTTACTACAGTATATCATGACTTACATTGTTTGCTATTAACATAAGTGGCACACTATGTATGACCCAGAATGCTTTCCAATTTAATAATGAATTTTATGAACAGACTTTTGGTACTGCCATGGGGAACCCACTCTCTCCTTTCTTATCTAACATTTTTATGAATCATTTTGAGGACACATGCAAAAATATTTTTGATTATTTCCCCAAAATATGGTTGAGATATGTCGATGAAATATTTACTGTTTTTGACACTTCTTGCTGCAGCATTGATATGTTTTTAAATAAGTTAAACGATCTGTTCCCTTCTATTAAATTTACAGTAGAAGATGAACAGAATAACTGTCTGCCTTTTTTGGACGTGAAGGTCTTAAGGACCTTCAATAAATTGGAGTTTGAGATTCATAGAAAACCTACCTTTTCTAATAACTTCATCCCAAACTCATCTTTCCACCCTCAACAGCACAAACATGCTGCCTTTCACCACTTGGTGCACAGATTGGTAAACTTACCACTGAACAATACCGGTTACAATAAAGAACTTCATTTTATTAAAGACACAGCACTAATGCTCGGTTTTAATTCTTCTCTCATCGACATTCTCATTAAAAGATATAAATACAGACGTTTGATTAAAGACAGTTCTACTTTGTCTCAAAATAGTGAACCCAGCACATCAAAATTTATTAAAATTCCTTATTTTCCTCCACTGACAAAAGGGCTCTCTAACATTTTTAAATAGAATAATTTTAAAGTTTGTTATTTTAATCATTTTAATCTAAAGAATTTATTAGGTTCTACGAAGGATAAAGTTGACACATTACACAAATCTGGTATTTATCACATTTCTTGTTCTGAATGTAGTTTGAAATACACGGGGNCTTGCTAAGCGCGACCACGGAGAACCCCAACCCCCACTGGTGGTAATTCTTCAATGGTTAGTTTGCTTGCAGAATAACAGTAATTCTTCTCTCCCGAAGATGGCAACTTAGTTGTCGAAATACGTATTGAGAACAATACTTGCTAAGCGCGACCACAGAGAACCCCAACCCCCGCTGGTGGCAATTCTTCAATGGTTAGTTTGCTTGCAAACAACGGCTATTTGGAGCTTTTATTTAACTCTGAAGCAATATTAAGTGGAGAAAATTTTCCAGTAAAAATTTAAACTTATCTAATGTTATTATTGTATGACATGTAAAAGAAACAATAATTAATTGAGAAAATTTACACTGAACATTAATTAATTAATCAAAATATAGAATGTGACAAGGAATACTATACCTTGCAACCAAAAACTTTTTTCTGCTCTTTAAGATGTTCATTCAGTTCTTCTTCAATACCTGCTATTTCCTCAAGGGAAGAATCATACTCATGATCTACTCCTTTTACTGGAATTATCCTACCTTCCTGTTTGGCAACATTATGGTTAAAAGCCTCCTGTGAGAAAAAAAGTTTCCTATTAGCATATTATCAACTAACATGAGAAAAACCACAAACAACCATCATATATGAAAGATCTGGTGCTTTCTCAGTGATAAAATCATATACGGTAGAACCTAAATTGAAATTTGAAGTTTAAACCCTCTCCAAAGCCAGAGTTAACTAGGTAAAACATAAAATACTTTTGCTAATGCTACTTTTGGAAAGGCTGTCAACAGGTGAGTTTTGTTTATTTTGTTTGCAAAGAGATGATACCAAACACATACATCAAAAAAGTCCAAGGCTTCTTTCAATTCTGGGAACCGACCAATGGGTGAAGTCTGTTTTGTGTGAGTGGCTTGAAGTAAAAGCTTAGACTGACAGTCAACTCCTTGAAGAGAAAGAAAAAGAATTTATAAAACAAAACAAAGGCTTTCATATAGATGAAGTTAAAATAGGAACTACAAAATTTCTACCATCTCTTTCGATTGAAAGTAAACTATGAGCGATGGAATTTAAAATACACTAATCTTTTGACATTACAATCTGAGTCTTTCTCACCTTCAAATGTTTCTGACACTTGAGCCAGGATTTTGAAGCCACCAAGAGCTGCCAAAAAGTCATTGATTCTCCTTTTGGAGTATATTTTATCTTCATAGAAGATAGCCCTACTATCAGGGTGTGTTTTGCTTCGAACTTCATTTCCATTGGAATGGATCCTGAAAACAAAATATTTAAGGCTAACTAATGCAATTCTTTCTGCTATTTTCAAAGAGAAGGTATGTGAAAAGATTCAGTTGAGAGGGACATATAGCACAGAAAATTTCATACAATAATTTGAGGTGTTACTCTTTCACTTACGCACTGAGCATCCTTTCCAAATCTGGAATACCAGCTAGCTTTCCTTTCACTGTCTTTACAATTGATTGGCCTTCTCCAGACAAAAGCCATGATATTGCTTCTTGTCTAGCTTGAATTGCATTTATGTCACAGAGAGGAGCAGAGACCCACTGACGAAGGAGTCTCCTCCCAAATGGAGTGCAACAATGGTTCAATCGACTTATTAGAGAGCACTCTGAGTCAGACAGCAAATCAAGATTTTCTACAGTAACACCATCAACAACCTGAACCAAATGAAAAAATCATGAATCATCTATTTTGAGTGAAATAAGATATAGTATTAATTTGTAATATGCATGCAAATATAAGATAATTTCTAACTTTTACTATATCATCATGCTTGATAATTAGAATTTGCAATATCACAGCCTACTTGGCTTGGAGGACTGGTAAAAGATCATGATACATAAACCAAGTGAAAGGTATAATTCTTTAGTAAACAAGGGTGTCAAATTCAGATGATTAACAAAAAGTTACAACTTGACACAGACTAATAATATTAAGTAAGATGAGGTCCTAAATGGATGCTCAGCAACAGAGCATGGAGAAAATTTATAAAGGGGGAAAATATAAGAATCTAGAGAGGAATTTGAATAGCAATGATCATAAAAACAGCTAACAGCCGAATAGCCATTCTACATCTTTAAGAGAGATTGAGAATTAGAATTTGGAGAAGAATAAAGAGTTAATAAAATAATAATCATTATTATGTCCTTATTTATTGTGTGTATTGTGTATTTTAGTCAAGGTCCACATTCTCACAAAAAACCCTTTCATGAACGCACACAAACAACCATGACATGACCAAAATCTGGATCTGGGACAAAAGCGCTTCAAAGTTAGCACAATAACCACAATAATACACCACCAAGACCGGCCCATTATTAAGAATCAAGTGCTGATAAATCAAAGGAGAGGCATAAATTATTAATGTAAAGGACAAAACAATTTGGCCACAGAAAACTGCCCAACTTAAGTTGTAATGAAAATTGCAATGGGTACTTAAGATAATGTAGTAGCACCATGATTGTCATGAACAGAAACTACAAACTTTATACAATCATTTGTCTAGTGGTAAAATGAAAGATGTAATTTAGAGCTATAAATCAAATGATCAGTCAATAAAGTAATACAAGAAAACTAGACCCAAAAGCTTTCAAATACGCTAACAAACAGCACTCAAAAGAAGTCTGAGTTTAGAAGTATCAGGTACACTCTGGTGCTCAAAGGCTTAATAAACAGACTACTTGAAATGAATGTGCATACCATATACTTTCCAAACTTATAAAACTTTTCTTTGGGTTCTTCCTCAGGTTTGCTGCTGTCCACAGGGATAAAAGCTTCAAATAATTTCATAGCCAGCAATTGCTGTTCAAGACAACATGTCTGAAGGTACCACACAAGAGCCCCAAGACTACGGAGAGCAAGTTCACCATCATTACTTGGAGTCATACCCAACTGATCACCTGCAAAATGAAAAGAAAGAGGAAATTGCAGGCAGGTATTGAGATGTTATTTATAAAATCCTTACTCGATATAAATTTCAACATACTATCACTGATGAATTTACGAAGTGGTTTAGGCCAATATTCTAATCCTGTAGATTGTTTTTCTTTTCCATCAATGAAGTATTTTCCATCCATCAAGTAGGATAAAGTCTTATGTGCTCCCCAAAATTCTGTCTCCGGAAACAAAGCTGTACGTAATGATTGTGGCACTCCACAAGATGGAGATGCAAGGAGTTGCAGTGTCTTTGGGGAAAGAGCATCACGCTCATACAATACCTATAAAAAGGAAAGAAATGTGTAATGTAATATTTCTCTCCCCCTACCCCTAAATAAATTCTTTAAGAAGATTTAGGCATTTTGTGTCTGTATTATAAATTTCAAGATACTGCAATAATGAACTGGGAAATTAGAAAGAAACCGAATTATTTTATTAAGCAGTCTAAAAATTAATAACATGTGAAGATCAGATTCTTCCATTATCTATATGTTGGTTGGATTAGCTTCTTGTGTACCACAAACCTTAGATTATTAACAATATCCATTATGTCTTTGTTATATCAAAGTATGTACATACGCAAGACTCACCAATCAAATTTGCAGTAATTAATTGGTTGCCTTAGAATCAATAAATGAAGCAAAAAAAAACAAATATGATCCATCACAAAAACGAGTTTTAGAAATGAAATACACACACACATGAAAATGAACTTGAATTGCAAATCATACATCAGATTGAGTAGTAAACAAAGTTCATGGAGTATTATGATGATGTAAAGACAAGTCATTTATCAACTAAAAGAGGCAAGGAAGATAATTTCCATGCAAGTAATTATAACCGAGATTCAAGATACCTGAACTGGTGGATGATGAGCAAACATTGTTCTCAATCGTGAGCAATGGCGGTCATCTTCAAACTGACCTAGATGAAAGACTCCAATGGTTGTGTCAATGAAACTCACTCCATATGCAGTGGACCCATTCACTCCACTCTGAGCACAGAAAGAAACAATAATTAATTTCTGGGAAAGCTAAAAAGTTATACCTGAGGGTAAATACATTATTTTGGATTATGGAAATAAATAAAATGATCATTGTAAGAGAAATACAGATATGAAATAAGGATTTTTAATAATAGGTGTAAGAAACTGTTCTTTATAGCCCACATAACAATAACTTGAATTCTTATTGAACTAGAGAACCAATGGTTGTACATCTGCTAAATAACACACTTCTATTCATTTAGAAAGATTAAGGAATGAGAGCAAAAAGAATGACAAGATGAAGCAAACAAAACAAACCATTTTTGCAGTTAATATAGCTTCTAAAGAGCTAAAAAAGGGAATTACGACATACCCTTTCTGTAATGGCCAATAAAAACCGACTTCCAGCATCACCACAAGCATCTCCGTCAGAAATATTAGAGGTTCTAGTCCCTTTAGTTGTGACCTGGCAAAGCTCCCTTTTAACAACACGATCAAACTTGGTTGGCTTACCTACTGAAATGGGAACATTTCAATAATGCAAATTTTATATTGAAACAAGAGTTAAAACAAAAGAATCAGCAATTTATATGCAACAAAGAAATACCTGAGAAAGATCAAGCTAAGTCTAAATCACATTATGAAAAATATCAGCTAATTTTTATTTTTAGACGCAGCAAATAAATTGATTAGACAGTTTTAAATATTCCTAGATTAATTTCTCCATAGTTTTATATGTCAGAGGAGGTTAAATTCCACATTTAACAAATATATTAACCATCTTTTCTTTGAATGGGCACGTTTAACATTTTGAGTACAGAACACTGCTGTCACCCTGGTTGGTGTTTAACTTCAGAGGTAGACCAATGCCAATGCAGTTAGATTCTTTATTCAAGAAAAGTTTATTCTTTATGGTGTTATGTCTTCTTGTAAACTTTATTTGCCCCCCTTTACCTTATAATCAATAAGGATATGGTAGTAATACTGTGAAAGCCAATCCTTCTTTCATTGATTTTTGAAGACATACCATCAATAAGAGTAAAAAAAGAATGCTACTACTGGGGATAATCAACATGTTGAAACCCACACTGAAAATGCTTTCAAATACCAATCCTTTGCTCCAGCCTGTAAATACCTTGATTGTATCACCATGATAAATATCTGTTAAACAATAATGTTTATTATTATAATTGTTATGATGATGAACATTGATAATAATAATTATTATAATGAGAAATAAATGAAGGAAAAACATTGTCTGGCATAATCAAACACCCAAACTTGTGAATGTGCTACATTACTTATTCCTGCTAATTGACTTAACTTACAATCGAAAAAAAGAAAAAAAAACTTCTCAAAGTTTATTAATCATAATTAATTTGAGATAAAAGAATAACTATGGAAGTGGCAAACATGTCAAAATAAACATGAATGAAAAAAACAGCAAAAAGTAAGTAAAGGAGCAGAGCAGCATAGCATTACCATTGTTTAAAAAACTACAGCAAAATTAAAATGTGAAAATTTGTATTTACAAATGACTTCCTCTCATATTAAATTCATAATGCAGTAAATCTGGGTTACGAGTCAAATTTTCCCAAGACTTACCAGTAAAAAGACTGCACTGTTACTGTCACACAAAGGATTCGAAAATATTGAAATAATAGTTAGTCTGTAGTAAAATTCAACATAATTTACCAACAGAAAACAGTAACTTTTCCATATAGCTATGCAAAGTTAGGGAAAAAATTATTGTTTTACTTACTAGTCCTGCAGCGATCTTCCATCATATTAGGTGTTTCAGTCTGTTCAATGCGAGCCACACGATAGCCTTTCTCAACAAGTAAGGGGGCAAAACGAGAATATGCAACTTCTGGGAATCCTGAGTGAGCAAAATCACCCTATACATGAAGAATATAAAGAGGTATTGATAATAACCTGACGAGATGTAAAAATCTATACATATTCCAATTTTTAATGATAAAAATATTAATAAAACATCATTCAAGTATTTAACAGCAGAAATTTAATAATAACCATGTAACAAATAAGAGGACTAAAAACTCATGTCTAACGCTTATTTCATAAGACTGCGTTAAATAACATTTTCTAAAATGTTTTACCTTCATGAAGGAAATGTTCAGTTCATTAACTCCTATAACAGCATCCATGTGGTACAGTTCATAAAATTTACCAACTTTGAAGAACAGAACACAATCAAAATGATTAGACTTAATTTCCCACCACTGACGCATGGCCTGAAATGTAAGAAAATTATCAGTGGAATTATATGTCAATGTGAATAATTTGCTGCATCACATATGAAATAAAGAATAACTCTAAATGGCAGGAAATTCTTAACTCCATGCTTGAGAAACAGTGGAATTTAGATAGCGTGTGACAAAAAATTAAGAACAAAATTTTTTTTAATTATTAAAATTGCATGGATCTGAAAGAGATGAACCACTAGAGATAGTTAATGAATTTAAATAAAAGCTGACCTTAGTATAGAGATAAATTAATTATGTAATCCTATTATCTAAAAAATAATTATAGTTTATAACAATAATCATCTTAAATGTAATTATTTCTGAACTCGACTTTAATTTTCAATTAAAAATATAATACT
>KZ308472.1:507858-567084 GCA_000376725.2 Ladona fulva | reverse complement strand
AACAACGACCTGGAATTTGATAAAACTTTGTTCAGTCTGCTAGATCTCGCCCAGTGATACTCTTTAGTTTTTACACGCACCTACTCTATTCTAGTCCTCACACTCAGTCACGCTTCTACCCCTGAGGATACTGCTATCAGCAGCGAAATGCGCACTGGGTTTCTCTAACAACTTTTGATGGCTTCAGGGTGCTTGTTACTCTGTTACACTTTTGACATCAACGGTAAGCTTCCTTGTAACACTAGAGGGGTTATACAAATTACACAGCATTCACAAAACACTATCTTAAAATTAATCAACAATGATTCAAGAGACCAACAGTAACATATGTAAAATTTTTTGCTGAATGAAATCAGCATGCATGATGAAAATTTTAATACTAAAAAAATACCATTAAACCTGACTTCCTTTTAACGTACCGGAGTGAGGTTCCTTTTGAATTCCTCAGGTACATAAATTGTTTTTGGATCATAGTCTGGATGGCTTGGAGGCCTCTTTTTTGCATCTAATATTTTATCTGGTTTCAAAAAGGAAAATGTTAGATGTGTCCATGTTTTCCCTTCACTTAATTCATCATTTGGAGATTTTGAATTAGGAGTCTGAAATAAGAAAGGAAGACTTAATTGAAAAAAAAAACAATGGTTAAAATTTTAGACACGAAATGCTAAAAGGATCTCTAAAATAATTATTCCTATTATCCTTTTTAAAATAGTATTAATATTACATAAAATCGATAAATATAATTTGCATAATTGCCAAAAGTATACATATGCTAAATAAACTTAAACTGCAGATAAAAACTACATTCATCTGCCAATACGGACACCTAAAGATGGAAGATAACCATACAAACTGTAATTTTATTGTATAGGAGGTTAATTCTAGAATTCTGTATTTATTTAAAATTCACTTTCCAAGTGCATTCATTAGTAATCATGCCACTATGGCTTAAGGGAAATTGCTTTAAACTCACTTCACACTTAATTTTTGAGAGTATTTTCATAGTTTTTGAGTCAATTTTTCTTTGGTTGCAGTAGTATTTGACAAAAATGTAGATCACAGGGAATTTATAAATATCCTTAACCCCACAAGCCGGTATTTAATATTTTGGATGTACGACTGGACGTACACTGTACCCAGAAAAAAACCCCCTTTGGGAAAGATAATAAGTTCTGTACACATGTACGTCAAACCAGCTGGAGGGGTTAAAGGAGATTGTCTTATTGTCGGATTGAAAATAGTATAGACCTAGACTTTGCCATGTTCCCCTTCGATGATTTGCCATTACAATGGGATGTTATACATCGCTCGAAAGAGTAACTCTTTGCCTTTAAAATGGTATACATTGAGGGTCAATATCAATCTCTTGCTAAATCTGAGTTGACATAAACCATATCAAAACATGGTAAATTTGTGCAATTTCATGAATTGTTCACCTTTACACCTTTGTGGAACAACGACCATGTGTAACAAGAAAACAAAACTTTTAGCAGAAATGTGGAACACAGCCCTGAAGCATATTTACTCTGATCATAAAAACTGAAGAATAATTTAAGTGGACAAGATCATTCAGATTATCATAATAAATGCTTCAGCATTTAATTTAATTTTATAGTTAAAAATATAAAAATAAATGGTCAAAATTATACACAAAGACAAATTGACTTTATATGTTTAGAATGAACTACATATTAAGAGGTAAATTTATCCTACAATTAAGAAGGCATGCATCATTTTAATGTCAATATAAAAAATAAATTAAAATACCTCTTTGTTAGCAAAAAGAGCTAATTTTGATTTAGCTCCAGCACTGATTGGAGTTGAAGGCGCACTACGTGGAGTGGGAGGGGAGCTGACAATTTCACGAACAGGTTTGCCATTGACTTGGTTGAATCCATTTCTTGGTTTCTTTGCTGTACTGCCTCTTCTGGTTGTCTCTGTCTTTCTTTTCTACAGCAATCAAAAGATAATTCATCTGTACAATGATACATTACATGAAAAGATCATCAAAAGATCTTTAATATCATTTGAAAGTTTAAACAGATTTACTTTCAAATTAAATAATAACCTGCCAAAATCAACTGCAATATTTTTTATTGAAATTATTAAACTACACTTAAAATTCAGAGGAATCATTAGGTTGTTGCAATTTAAATTGCAAGAGATAGCTTCAACCTCCCAATTTTACAAACTATTTTTCAAAACTGTTTAAGAGTCAACAGTGAGATTTTAGACTGTTTAATGTCAATTACAACCAAAGATGTAAAAATTCCAGCTAGGAAAATTATATCTTTTGACAATATAGCAATAGGAAAATGGCAGAACAAAAACCTGGCGATTCTTTTAACAATCTTTTTTGTTTAACAGACACAGCCTAGTAATCTGAGAAGAAAAACATAAGCTGAATAGCTAATAGTTGTCCAGACACTACTCTGCCATTCCAAGAGCTTTGAACTTTACAGTTATAGTAAATGGTTGCAATTGTGAAAAATTTTAGACATAGTTCCACTCGTATTACTTACCCTTTTGGGAGTTGAAACCTCACCATCAGATGAAAGTTCATCTTCTGTAGTTACTTCATGTTCAGACTCACCACTGTGGGCAGAATCAGAATCTTCCTCTAATTCCTTCTTTGCTATACAGAAATGAAAAGAGGGTTATCTAAAAACATGTACCGACAGAAATAACGATCTTGACTTAAGTTTAGAGAAATAAGGGCTTACAGGTAGTGAAAATTTTAAGGCTCGATAATTTTCTATTAAAACAAATAAGATTAGACACAACGAAAACTGAGAATGAAAAGACATTAGACATTATAAATAACGTTCTACATCTGTAATACAGATAAGATCAAATTGAGCAACTGTGTTTTGAAATTCTGGTCCAAAAATAGCCCAGTTGAGTTGGGAAGAATGTTTACAAACAAAAAGCTTCAAATTTGCCATGAGCACAACTTCATTTTCATACCACCTAAAACTTACTGTTAAACAAGGTAAATTTCACAACATACCGGGTTTGTATTCCTCTTCCGAATCATCGCTATCAGGCATCAATATTCTCTTTCTCTTTTTAATAGGGGATGCGAGATCTTCACTCTCATCAGTCAATTCATCGATATCGTCTTCAATAATTGGAGCTTAAAATTTAAACAAAAAAAGGCGTGACACAGTAAAATGACAAACAAAAACGTTTCAAATTAAGTTAGAAGTTGTAAATCAGTAAGAAAATAGTTAATGCAAAAATACCCTTTTTCGCGGGAGCTTTACTACTTTTCGGAGTACCTCCTTGTTTAACATCTTTCTTAGATGTTTTGGTTTCATCAGGAGATTTCTTCGTAATTCCAGGAGATTTTCCGTTTACAGCAGGTGATTTTGTAAAATAATTGAACAATGTGTTTCCTTTAGACATTGCTTACAATACCAAATACTGTCGGGAATTTAAAGACCCTGTGGTCGATACACGTGAAGAAATATTTGGCGGGAGTCGACCATAGTGCGCCGGAGATCCAGTGTTGCCGAAACGAAGGTTGCAAGCGCTACATCATTACAATGATTACAATATTAAAGTGATTACAGTCACTGTAGTATTGCCTGAATAACATTATAGCAAGTAGATCGTCTAGAGAGCGTATAGGATGGATTGTATTTTCGTCAATGTTTACTACATTTTAAGACCTGAGCATCACCATTGAAATTGATACGTAGTATGAATTTGATTAGATTAAATATCGGTTTGCTTGAAAGGATTGCCAAATAGTCGTGTTCCGACTTGTAAATCACAATTTTGCATACAATGAGACGAATATTAACAATTATGGAAGCATTAAAAATGAAATTGTTCGTTGTAAAGCGTACATTTTCGATCAAATGAAAGTACAAAATATGTCCTTAGCTACCTCAGATTAATTTCTTAAGTCAAATTTCCTAATCACATCCTTATAATTTGAATTGCTAATAAGTGCTTTCTTCGTAACGATGTAATACCAATGGTCCTTACTTTCGCATAAAGTATTATTATTGTAATGAAATAAAGGTAACTAATTCCTCGATCCATATGAGGTAAGGTACCAAAAGTCTAACCTTGAGTTCACGAAGGCTTACTTTTTCCAGTTCACAACAAACAGGAAACTGCTGTTTCCAATGACTTCACTCGAACACCAGAAATCCATCGTAACAAAGAAAGATGTTCTTATAAAAGTTCCCGCAGTGGCTTTCGGTTAAGAAAATGCAGTTAGTAACAGTTGTACCTTTGAAGCTCCTCTAACTTTAAGGACGAGAGTAAACGCATTACTAAGATCTTTATGATATTATTAGAGAAATTGCTGGTTTGATAAAATGATTTAGAACAAAGACTTGTTGGGGAAAACCCGATAAGTTTTTATGACCTGCAGAACAAAAGGGATTAAAAGAAGTCCAAATTATGAAAATTCTTTTTATTTCACTTATAAGTTTTACACAGATCAACAAGAAAACATCCAAAATTCCATTCACAGCAAAACTGTACAAATAAAATTTCTCTGTAATCTGTACAACAATACTCAGGTATTAACTCAGTTAAATTTGTAATTTCATTATTTACATATCTACAAACAAGGCTTTATTTTTCAAAAAACGAAGAGTATACACCAACTTAAAGAAAATAAATCTTTAAGAAGATTATCGTCAGAGAATGTTAACAAATTGATTCACAAAGTCTCCAGATATATTTTCGAAGGCCAAGCAATTCGTTACTTCCATAAACTTTTGCAACTGGTAAAGATAATTGCAAAGAAAGCTATAATATAGGAAAGTGATTTGCTAAAATTCATATTTAGTGTGATCAAGAAAGAGAAATCAACTACTGAAAATGAAATTTTTAAGTAATTACCATATTTGTAAATTTTTAAAGTTAATAGGCACATAACATCTATTTTTGATCAAGGGTAAGAATAATTGGACCAGCAGACATGTATTTATGTCAAAATAAATGTTGTAGCTCTCAGAATAGTGAGAACAGCAAAAGTCAATTCTTTTAAAAGGTTTCAAGATATTCATTCCAAACAGTGATAAAGACAACACTATACTTATATTAATTTCTTGGTCCTCACAAAGGAATACATGGAAGCTGTAATCTGCATTCCATGGGCAAGATATCCACCAAATTGCTTAAAACACCAATGAAATGGATTTTCAATTAGTGAGGTATTAAAAAAATTGCTGTTCTTATAACCCTATTTTCTGGAACCTGTTAAGTTATTCATCGGTAATTTGTCAAAATCTGTTCATAAAACATTATAAGATAAACACTATAATTAAACTGAAATGGTTTCTAAACGTAATTGAAAATAGTCTGAAGTGAAAAATAAACCATACTCATATGAGATAAATGAAAAGTAAATGAATTTTAAAAATTATTTCAAAGTAAAAGAAACTACTCAATTTCAATCTATTGTATGGAAATCCAACCCAATTCCGAAACAAAATAATAACCAAATAAAAACTTCAGGTTAAAAATATAAAGAATTATATTAACAAAAAATACGTACACAATGGAAGTAAACAAACAAATATTAAATTATTCAACAAATTTAGGACAACATCATTCCTTATGAAACAATGAATACCACATGAATTTTATTAAAGGTTGAATGTGTGCTAAATACTGAGAGGCAGAGGATATTGTAATGAATTTTTAAGGTATTCTCAGGTAAACAGACAAAAATTTTTCCGCTGAAAAATTGTTGCTCACAACTCCACCATTACATGCATTATTCCCTAAAAATACAAGATTTGATGATCACTTTTGGTGATACAAATGCTAACGACAACCAATTAATATTAACTAAGAAAATTAATAATTTACTTTGGTATAGTACTCTTGAACCAATTTTACCAAAGCTCTCCGATGAAATAAACAAAATGAATGAATTTTTTAACATCAAGCTCATTTGACAAATTTTATTTCAAGTAATGAGCAATACATCACAGATCTGAACATGAGTTTCTCAGCAGATTCAAAAGGGAAAATAGACCGACAAGACTAAACTCAACAAGTCATAATAAATGATTAAGGAACACAGTCAATAGTGCAGTGGAGAATCCATTATGAGATTTCATTTACCATGATCCAGACATAGAATTACTTGGAAATTTCTCTGTTTTCAACAATTAGAAGACTTTACAATTGTGTTTCACTTTTATAGGATTAAGCTTTACAAATGAGACCATTTCAAAGGCAGTACAAACATTACACAATTTGATGGTGCAGCCCCTGAAGGTAGCATTTAATTATACTCTAGAAATTCTGGACAACAGAAGTTTCTAGCTTATAATGACAGGAACCATTCACACACGAAAGATGTCGATATAATGGTTCTTTGATAAAATCTTCATGCTGTTACAAGATATTTTATTGGCCAATAAATCATTTCCAAAGAGACATCTTTTCTTAAATTGACTTACACCCTAACAAATGTTCCCACATTATCAATAGACTTAGTGAACCTAAGTCATTCACACCCATACTTATCGTGAACAAAAATCAACAAGAACACTTCTTTCCAGTCTCATTGTCGCTTTTTCCCTGTCTTGATGGCACGTGCATTGCTTCCCCCACTTCCTTTTTGCTTCTCGCCCCCAGCAAAGAATGATGTTAATACTTCTGACATTTCAGGCATATCGTGGGTGAAATTGTTAATTTGCTCCATTTCCTGCAAAATTCACCAAAAGATTAGTTAGGCAACCCATAAAATATCCCCAATCAACAATGATGAGAGTCTTAATAGAGGCAGGAGATGCTGAAATGATGAGTTAAGGTCAAATTTTTATGATGCTACCTTTTTAATAAATCATTTGATAACCTCTTTTCACTTCCTTTGAAAAAATTGTATGATTTTCTCAAAGAAGGTTAAAATTAATTACTTATCTGGGATGCTGCTACAGCAAGTAAGACTAAATTCAACTATTAAGACAATGTTTATCTGAATAATAGGCCATATTGCTATTAATATAACACCGAAATCTGCGAAGGGTAAGGAGGGTGCCCAAAGCACACAATACCTCATATAAAGATTCACATCATTTAAAGCATGTAAAATCTTGAGCCTCTTTTAAGTCTAACTTAAGAACTTAGGACATTTTTACATAAAAAGATGTACTATCCTGTAGTATGTAGTATCCTGTACATATGTATATATTTGTATTTTTCATCTCTCATATGACCTGTCCTACATGAACTGAATATTTGATTCTTGGACCAATCAATTATTATTATTAAAGGATACCCAAAACATTTTTTGACTACCAATCTTTTCAGAAATTACTCGACCCTTCACCAAACTTCCTTACATGATTTAGATACTCAAAAGCTTATGTGATTATAAGATAGTTTAACTTAGTAAACTTAGTTTAGTCTATTGACTCCCAATTGATCCTCATGCTCAAATAGAGCCCTGAATCTCTCATTTTGACCACTGAGGGACAATAAAACCACTTTAGGGATGTCTACTACAAAGNCCTCTTTTAAGTCTAACTTAAGAACTTAGGACATTTTTACATAAAAAGATGTACTATCCTGTAGTATGTAGTATCCTGTACATATGTATATATTTGTATTTTTCATCTCTCATATGACCTGTCCTACATGAACTGAATATTTGATTCTTGGACCAATCAATTATTATTATTTAAGGATACCCAAAACATTTTTTGACTACCAATCTTTTCAGAAATTACTCGACCCTTCACCAAACTTCCTTACATGATTTAGATACTCAAAAGCTTATGTGATTATAAGATAGTTTAACTTAGTAAACTTAGTTTAGTCTATTGACTCCCAATTGATCCTCATGCTCAAATAGAGCCCTGAATCTCTCATTTTGACCACTGAGGGACAATAAAACCACTTTAGGGATGTCTACTACAAAGCATCCTCATCTTTAACGGAATGAAAAATGATATATTCCATCACCTGAAACTCTATTTTATGATTTTGCCAAATACTGGCACTGTATGTACACAATATGTATAGATACACACACATATATAAATATACATGTACTAGGGGACAAATCTCCCATAACTCAGTAAGTGCTATGCATGTCTTTTGAAGTCTTTCCTGTCATACAATAGTTCAGATATCTACGTGCAAGAGTTTAAAAATTAATACTAAATTACTATTAAATTTGAAAAGAACTTCTTGTAAGCAGAAACAAAGAAATTGCAGTTTGTGAAAAGGGATAATTTTGATGTTATCACTGAATGTAAGAGGTACTTGAAATTGGAGAAGTACTCGTTACAACATATACAATAAAAGTAAACCCCTAAGAGTACCCAACAACAAACAACTTTTTAATTTCTTAATAGTTGAATTTGATCAAATGTTAAAAAATTTAACACATGCGATTAGTTATCATATGTAATGAAACAGATATTTTTCCTTAGATGATTGGAGAAAATCTACTATTTTCATTGAAATTATAGAGTAAAACCACTATAAGTAATCTGAATAGTTGTTCGTTTTTACAATTATTCTGTCCGCCAAATTCTGCTCTTGAGTAAATACATTTGGACACATAAATGTCTGTATAATATGAAATATGACACTGACACAATTTTAATACATCTCAATTGAAAAGCAAACCAGGTAATAGCTATAGCTCAGGATAAAGCCATGTACATGTGCAAGCCGAAGATGCATGCTAAAGACCACAATGATCCCGAAATACTTCTTGTTTCTATGAACTTACTATCCATCTGAAAAAAATAGTTCATATTTCCAACAACTGACCTTTTCAGATCTCTCTGAATTTGACCTTTGCTAAACATCAACATCAACTGTCAATGGAAGTACGATTATAAAAATACTATCCAAATTAGAACATTGTCTCACCTTCCTTGTTTCTGGGTCATTCATCATCTTTGGCAGCACCATTATTAGTAGTAGTGGCAATACCATCATCAACACCTGAAAGATATAAATTTGTCAAAAAAACATCAATCGACAGCTCTTGATGGTTTATTCTCCATAGAAGACTTCATCAGCAGAAGCAACTAAAAATTGATTTCATTAAATTATAATTATGTAAATTCTTCAGTGAAATGGGTAATAAAAACACTAATAAAGCAAACAGTAGAACGATTGAAGAATAAGGTTCGAAGAACAATCAAACAAGGTAGCTAGAATTACTTCTGAAATGGGCTGAATGATTCAGCCAATGAAAACAAATTAATGAATTATACTTGGTATTGTGAATGCAAACATCATAAAATTAATAAAGTTTTCTCGGGATACAAGCCAGGTTGTCTGGATCCCGAGAAAACTTTATTCATTGTATTTGCTGGGAGAGAACCAGATTAAATATTAATCTGGTCTATTAAATTAAAACCAGATAAAATTATTTTTCTGCACACAGAGTTTGGGATACCAGGTGTTGTAAATTAAGGATGACGTTAATATCAGAGGAATATTCATTTGTATTCGTAGAACTAATATGATTACTTTTAATACATTCAATGGATAGGTACTCACCATAGGATTAAAGAGGAAATCTGTTACACGCCACTGCTCCCTCACTTGGAAATATCTGTGTCGCATGATGGGTCGTAATTTAAGAGGGTATGGTACTTGTAAGACCTGAATTATAATTTTATATACATTTCAAATGATGCAAGGAAGGTCATATTACAGAGAATGACATTTTGGATAATTCAGCTAAGAAACTGAAACTGTACATACAATAAAAAATAACTATACATAAATTTTTTGATTGGATTATTAATTTAACTACTTTAAGATGACATTACCTGAGATGTTTGGACATAATTGACACGGCGCGCTCTGAACTTCCCTTTAGAGTTAATTTCAACACGAACTGGCTCATATGCAAAGTCTGGATTGGAAACTTCAACCACATAAGAGCCATAAGGTACTCCAGTAATCACAAAACTCCCGTCCTCCCTAGAATAATCCAGTACAGAACATTAACTTATACACATGACCTACTTAAATATAAATGCGGCTATGTCATAAAGAAAAGAGTGAAATTTCTCCAAAATTGCTTCTTCACAATGATAAACGTAAACTAAAAGGAAGACTGTTAAAACAAATAAAAATAAATTCAAGAAATCCAAAACCTCGCTTAGGAAAACAGGTCCACAAAGACTTAACATAAAGACACATAAGAATGCTAGAGATGTGTCTCAAATGTACGAAGACAGTGTTTTGAAATGTTTTACGATGATGCATCACGTAAATGTCACCAATCTCTACCAGTCTAAACTACGCAACAAATATAGATAACAACATAAATAGTTTATTTGCGTTTATGCTTAATTCAAGTAAAACATTATTTTCCTCAGTTATAGTGAAAGAAAAGGAATAGGGAAGGTATTTTAAGAAACGGAAGCATCAAGAAGACAATAATGGCATCACGTTACAACCGTTAGCATTTATCTACTACTAAAAGTAAATATACTTATAATTACTTTAGATATCCTAAATAATCTCCACCATTCACTAAAACACGAGTCAATGACTGCCAGTTGTTTGATATATAAGAATCTGGGAGAAACACTTTTCCTTCTATTATGTAAAGATCCCGAGTAGGTTCATCTTCTATTTCGGAAAACACAACTTCAACAACATTGAAAAGGAATATAAGTAACACTTTAGTGATAAAGCTGATGCTTAAACGAATTGTTTTCGCCATTATAATTTATGCTTGTTCTTCGTAAGAACATCCGATAATTGTTTTATAATTCGATAAATAAGCAACTTCCTTTAGTTCACAGAAAGATCGGCGGAACTAACCATTTTGGCGCTGTCAAGTCTTAGAACAAAAAACTGACGAATTTCAATATGTCCGGATAATCATTTGGTGGTCCATTTAAAACATTGAAAAATATAAATTGGAGTTACCAATCATAAAGCACATATTTTAAAGCCAATCGCATGCTCGTTAAATTACCGTATTATAGAAAAGAGTTCCCTGTGTTCAATTTAAACTTGTTTTAAGTCTTATTCCATTACGAACAATAAGCAGAACCATTCAATACTTTCAGAAAAATTTACATAATTAATGTTTCTCTGGATGTATTTTAAGTTTTCCTTCCAACGCACAATTTAAGCGTAAACATACATAAAAGATTACGAATCTCCCTGGAAAACATCTTAAAAGTTTGTACATATTTCTTAATTTGACGATGTAATATTGCATATTAATATCTTTAGTAAATGAGTGAGAATCAATGCTGTTACAATCCTTTCATTTAACCATAAAACTTAATCTTTTTTGTTGTGATGGTGAATCAACGGAAAACTGCATTCCAAGACTTATAGTTCCTTTAAAGTATGATAGATGGCGGGTACATTACCTCTCCCGAAAGAAAGAATGCCAAGTAATAAATAACGAGCAGAAGCATTAGGATGGTTACTAAACTGTTTTTGGCGATGATTCTCTTGGAGATAAAATGGCCACTATCTAAAAATCAAGGGCGAAAGGCAAAAAGCTGCCTCGTAAGAAATTTTCTAAAATGTTGAGCATGTACTACTTAAACGAGTAACGGCAAAAGGGTAAAAACACTGGAAAATTCTGGCCTTCGGCTGACAAAAGGGGACATAATATATACGTTGTAGCCGAATGTAGACATAATTCTGCGTAAGGACGCTTGCATTCAAAGGGTATCCAGATAATATACTTTGATCTTTATGAGGAATGGGGAACCCTTCAAAATGATAGCGTATAAAAATCAAATATGTGGTCTTTTATGTATATTAATTTGTTTTATATAGATTTATGAAGATTAAAGTACTCGCTACACCTGGTAAAGGTCTTCTTTTCAGATTTTCGATCACTGTACCCATATCATTGAAAAAGAAGTCATTGATTACTTTGTGAAATAAACGATAAAGTTTCCTGAGATAAAAATGAATTAGGTTCTAGTGTCAATAAAAGGTACAAATAATCAAGATTTGCATCTGAAAGCATATTCTCTTTACAGAAAGACGTAAGAAATTGTAAAATTTTAGAAGCAGATACCAGGAAGATGGTAGTTTTTCAAACACAAGAACTAAATAATGAGTACATTCTTTCATGAACAAAACAATTACTCCTTGAGTAATTTTTGGTCAATTTACCCCTAAAGATTTTAATATTTAGCAAATAAATTTCAAATAGCCGCTCATTCTTGTTTTTTCATATAATTTAGCATGGGATAAATTAGGTAATTGATTTAGTCGACTGTCAGGATATTGAGCATATAATGGATAAAGCATATATTTCTGCAAATGACACAATTTTCCCATAATTTGTCAAGTGGTAGAGGCTATGTCAAGGTTTTTCAGCGTAAGCCAAGCCCCTCGAATGATTCGCATCTCTGTCCTCATTTACACTTCGAGCAAGCTTTGAAACGTTTCGAGAAGAACAAGAGGTTTTACTCTTTGTGGATGATATTTTCCCTAATCAAACACATAGGTGCCTAGGATATGTAAGGCTAAATGTAGATTGGTAATCCCGGCCTTCAGAAATCGACCGTAAGAGCCGGCTACCGCTCGCTTGCTAGGGCGACCTGTTGGGCTTGCGCATGAACATAAATATTAACGATCAGATGAAGTAAAGGAGTAATAATGAATTAAATGAATTTCCCTGGTCGATATTATAGTTGCATATATGATATATCACAAAAAGGCTTGTCCAGAGAGAATTATTGAAAAGCGTCGGAAAATTCAAAGATTCTAGATTCAAAGGCCGTCTTCAAAGAAAAGTGATTCATACCTTGATGAGTAAACGTCGCTGCAAAGAATAGTACTAAGCAACTGGGAATGAATGGTTCTACGACACAACGCATCACAGTCATCACTAAGGACAGGGACTACGTCGGCTCATGACACAACATCTTCATTTGTTACTCTACTAGTCACCTTTCTGCTTGCGGCAGGTGGTTCACTAACCAAGTAACCTACTTCTTTCGTTTGTTCTTACCTCGCACCGTTCACCAGGATAAAGAGCTTCGAATACGTTTATCTTACTTTAAGCTAATCACGAGAACAGCTGAAGTAGAAAAGATTCACATATTACATATTGATATCTTTTTCAAAATGATTCGTAACATAACAGCGCCTTAAGATTACTCTATGGTAACATTCACCGAGCTCTTATTATTCAATTATTAATGCTTCAAAGGATATTACTGAAAATTAAACTTGTTGTTCTTATTAAGCCGGCTGTCACCGCTTAAAATAGTGCTAAATTGGAGATCGCTATTAATTAAAAAAAATTAGAGCCTGCATTGGGTTCGAACACGCCAGAAGCATTTTAAAAATAGTAAATGATCAGAAGAACTTTTATTAACCGTAGATTTAGATTCATTCTATGACAAAATCAAGTATGAAGAACGTTTCATGATCGTGTTAGAGATAGAGTATATGCATTTGCGGTAAATTTAAACTAATTTCCCTTGTATTTTTATTTTCCAAAAAGTTCAATATCTATGGATTTCCAAATGAAATGAAAAGATTATGCGTTATCTCACTATTTGTGAAAGAGGTTCAAACCATAAGAGGTAGCGAAATCTATAGTAAATCGAAGATGTATGTTACTTTGCGCAAAGTGCAATACACGCAAGGAGTTCAACTGATTCAATCCATGGAATTAGAATTATATAATTTCTACAAGCCTGCATAGCCTTGTATTGTATGACTTTTATTGAGTAACTAAGCTTAAGCAAGCTAAGAATCGCGAATTCCTCTGAGTTTCTCTATCTTTCGTACTCTACGGCATAATTCACAAACCGAGACAGGCCTTAGTTCTACTTTTAATTGGTATTTTTGAGGAAGAGAATATTAAATTCGAATAGTAACTTTGAATCATAATATGGAAAGCAATCTCTAGCGAATGAATTGTTTGGAAAATATAAGGAAGCGGTTGATGAAACATAACAAACGATGAGTATAAAAGGGACTCACGACACCCCAAGGACTTTCTTGCGAAATTTCGGTAGGGAAATCGGTACGGAGTCACTATTGCGACCGTCTAAATTTGAAATCTTTTAACTTTTCAGGTAATCTTTGAAGTTCCCGATGACGAGACAGTAGTATAGGTCCGCAGAATGTTTTGATTCGATAGCCATCTCTTGCCATACGATTTTACCTTCTGATATTTCTTAAAACAAATACCTTATCAGACCCGAAATTTTGTTGGTCATGCTTATATTTGTCTATATAGAATAAATGCGCAATAACCAGCACTCAAACTAAGCGGCTTTTTTTCACCAATATGTTTCGCTAACACGAGGGAAGTCGATAATTTTATAATTTGGGCTCAGCTGTGCTATTGGAATGCTGAATGTAATTATTACGGACAAAGCATTGCTTTTTTCTTAAACTAAGCTTTAGAGTAAAATGAGATACTTTTATTTTTCTACTCTTAAATCAATGAGTTTTAAAATATAAATAGGCGAGCTATTTTTTTATTACAATGTATTAGATTCCCCCACCAGTGAATGACAGCTTAAGGATAATTCATGAATATATCTCTACAGATTGTTCATACATTTCATTATCAAAAAAGGAAGGAATAGAATCCAAGCTCTCTTGAAATCTCAAGCGATTTAAAAAATGCTAAGCCAATATTTTTATTGAAAATACTTTTATTGGTTTTCCGGGGAACCTCCCTTCCAAAGTTCATAACTTTCACACGCCATCACCAGTAAAATAAAAGTGTATTTTAGGAAGAATAGTTCAGGTAGAGAGAAGTTCAACGTACATCTAATTGAACACCGCTTAACACAGATTCAACAGAGACATTTATTCTATCCCATATTGACATTAACGTTTCTGAAGAATTCTGGAGATTGTGACGTTAAGGTCGTATTACACTACATTTATAATTGGAAAATTCAGTTTGTCAGAAAGAGCATTTTAAAGAAGATCGCTCGATATCATGTTTGCTAATGTTTTAAATGAATACGTCGATTATTTTTTTCCGAATATCGTTCGTCGAATAAATAATCGGAGATCCAAATGATGTTATTTCAATGTCTTGGTATCCCGACAGTCACGAGAAATCTGTAATCCTCGCGACTTTTATAGAAAAAATCATAGCGCTAGGCGATATCTTTCAAGAGATACATCAAGTGCGATTACGAAGATGTGATACCAAAGTTGTCTTATAAGTTAATTTCTAACGGATGTCCATGCGAATCGTTGAAACAAAGATTTATGTTCCTTCATCTCGTCAATTTGAAACGAAGAGATGTTTCTTCAAGTTATTTTATGATGGCTACGCCAGCAAATAACTTTATCCAACAAAACCGTAGAATATTCTGAGCACTGTCCAGTTAAATGAAATTATTTCCTTTCTCGATTATGATAAAACGTAACTTTTAAAGGCCTCCACGAACCAACGTGCTATATGATAACTTTTATTGCATTAGTGAAAAGCTAGCAAATATACAAAAAATTATATGGAGAAGAAAGATGGAAATTGAATTCAATTTTGTGTGACAGTCTTTTGACAAAATTTTCGTATCCAAAAATACCGATTCTGCTTCACGTCAAGACTGTACCAAATGATTCCTTCCTTTTAGCAGAATAAGGAGATTTCCTACGAAGAAAACGATTTCCCTGCATTTTTTTAATCTGATACAATATTCTTCATCATTACATTCGTTATGTAAAAGACATTAATGACCCGCACAATAATCAAAACGTCTAGTTACCTTGAAAAGAAAATCCTAAGAAAATTCAATATTTGGAATAATGTGAGATATTTTCGTTTCACAAGGAAAATGGTCAGCAAAAAAGTCTTAATTGAGAGTACTCTACTACTACTAGTAGTAGTACTAATCTACTAGTAGTAGTAGTTGATTGGTATTTTGATTAGTTGACAGCCATTCTTTAAGCTTGCAGGAATATCACGTCGAAATAGTTCCTCATTATACAACGATAAAAAGTAATGAATAATATGGACTCAATCTTTATAACGGTTCAAGAAGGATGTCTGGAGATAGAAACTGAGTTAAGGCATGAAAAGCCGCAAAAACGGCAATTCAGTAATTGCATTTTATGAACATCACTGAAATTACGATGAACATTTCAATAGTTCTTTATAATCTAGCTGTAGCTCGTTGTTGCATAACTCTTTCAAGGACGGACGCCTTTTTTAACACTAACAAGAAATAAGAGTATGAAACTGAATCACAGAAAGAATAGGAAATACAGCTGTCATTTTCGGGTTTCACTTGAAATATTCTTCTGGGGAAAGCAGCAATTGTAAAAATGACGTTTGGTTTTGGTAATGGTAGTCATTTCATTAGAGATTATATCTGAAACAGACAGCTAATGTTGTTTCTCAACTATTTGTCTCTGATGAAATAAACTGGCCCACAGATTTAAAAAATTCATAATATATCATCTGTGTATTAACGCCTTTGAGCAGAGTTAATTAAGCAGTCATTAGTTGTGAACAAAAGTTAACAAGTGAAATGGTGAGAGAAGTCCGAATTTACCAGCAAAAAAAGTCGATATATATAATATGTGTAGTATATGAATAGTAGTTTTTTACATAAAAATTCACAATTACGATGTATTCAGATAATACACAAACTTGTCTCGTCCGATACAAAATGATTATAAAATTATACACAGTAATACATATTTTCATCCAGTCTGAATAATTATCTATACATTAACATCACATTATTATTTCATTTTATATATTCTATACTACAAAATACATATAAATATAAATACATATTTTACTTTCCAAAAATTTTTAATACGAAACGTATACATACAAATACATCATTCTTCTCACCCAACTGTACAACATTGTAGGATTCTAATTATACAAAGCCCTACTTTATTGACAATATAATGATAGTGCATTAACTACACAATTGATAGAGAAGTGAGGCACTGATATTAATCGAATAACAGATAATAATAATAGATAAAACAAAGGTGCGAAAGGTGGTAATGGGTTCAAGTACACTCCATACGTTTATTATATAGCACCTGTTTTTATACCCTCCTATGTGATTAGCATTTACTTTCCCTTGTCGGAGATTCCCGCACATGTATCGCATATCCAAAATTATTGATCACGGGCCGACGTAGTTGTTTCTGCTCCACCGTCCCCAACCCGACCCCGAGCTCATTCATCCAACATTGTGAAGACGGACCATTCGATTAACGAGAGGGTTTTGACCACCTCAATTAAGATCCATAAGCAAACCCTTCGGAGGGGACCAATTTTTTATGCGGGATACTTCAAGCTCCGGCGAGGAAATTCAATTGTTTTCAATCATCTCATTCCACGGATCGATCGTAGCAAACGGGGGAAGCATCCTCGGCAGAGAATCACTCCTTTCCTCGGAAATAGGAATGTCGAGACGAAAAGTACCTTCTGATTCGTGCCTCGCCAATTCTTTCTTCCCCTCACCCGACATTCTTTTCCATTCGGCTCCCCGGAATTGATTCGGAAAGGAGTTTTAACGTTTGAATCGGAGAGAGAAAATGGCGTCCGTGGAAGGACCGTCGGATAAGTGGTCATTCGGAAGGGGATGGGGTGGGACGAGGGGTTTCGGAGCGTGGGGGTGGATAAAGCGGTTTCTAGGGCAATATTTGCTGTGGAAACGCACTCGCGGCGGTAGAACCGCCCTCCCCGAACCTCATTTTCCCACACTTCCGCCTGCCACGTTTTTCAGGCGCCATCGATCCCCCCGCTGGTGGACAAATAGCGAGCCACCATCTTTTATTTTTCTCTCCCTTTCGTCGGAATGATTATTCTATCGCATCTCGTCGACGGGGAGCATCGGATATTCTCTATCTCGATGGAGATGTTTAAAAGATGACCTCGGTCTTGAAGGAAGCACGCGGTCCGCGGATGCAAGAGATAAAGAGGTTTATCTCTATCAGCATCGCCGATATTCTTTTCGCAAGTTTTCTATCGACGGTTTTGCCCTCACGAGAGGGTTAAAGGTGTCACTATCGAGGAAAAAGTGCGCAGTGATCGTTGGTGGAGTCCGAAAGGTAAGAGGAGATTATCTTATCTTGGAGGGCTATGGACCGAAAGCCCAGTGACTTAAATCGTAAGATGAGATTGGGCGTATTGTTGAGATCAAGGTTCTGGAAATTCTAGAAATATTCACTCAGTCACACAGATGATTATTTAAGGTCGATTGATTCGATGATGTAGAAGCAATCCCTTCATTTCCGCTTCTAATAAGTTTCTGAAAAGTAATGAGTTAATAACTCATGATTTAACCTCATTCGATTCGTTCGGAGAAGGCGTTAAAGCACTCTAAATAATTAATGACCTCATACTTTAAATGTAACAACTAGTCACTTTAAATCAACGTCGAAAGCTGAATGGATGATATCGGTAATGTATATCCTAACCCCCTCACATCAAGGATGATAGGAGAAAATTGCATATTTCTTCTTCGCTTTATTTCGAACGAAGACAGTTTGGGCTGGAAATTAATCTTTTGTTTCCTGAATGGTTTGATTAAATTGGGGTGCAAAGAATTATGAGTTATAATCATAACCTTAACAGGAGAGCTGAATATTTCTTAGATCAATCCAGACTATTCCCCGAGGGTTCCGTTCCGTAGCACCTATAGAGCTGCCAATATCTTAATAATTACCGTCAAGAATCGTCATTCATAAATAGCGTAATAATTGTAAAAGATCAATCCATCAATGGAATCTAAAACTTAATATAAGAGCTGTAGTCTCATAATTTACATTCACTGTAACACCTTCGAATAAGATCCAGTCAGTCTGAAATCATTCTTTGACTTTTCTATTCGAACTTCATAAAATATACGATCCACAAATGCAATATATTTACTTTAACGCCAATGGGAGTGAGATAAAATTGTTTGATATTAAATCTCGGAGTAACTTTTTGGGCCTTTGGAAAGAAACAGCAACTTATAGTAATTCGCAAATTGTAACCTTTTGCGACATTTCACTAACAATGCGTCTAGAAAATCAGATCCAATATTCACAGCCTTCAAAAGAAACCCAGATTTAACGCACAAACACAATTTTTACGAAAAAAAAACAAATCATTAACGAAATAAAAATTTTACGAAAGGTCATCACCAAAAGAATATTTCTTTATTTCTTTTTAATCCATTTTAGGTTAAGGATTTCCTGGAACAATAAAATACCAATGAAAAATATCGAAGAAAAGATTAAATTGGGACAAAACTAATCAATAAGTCGTGTTTTTTTAAGTTTTAAATTTTTCTAATCCGGTAATGCTTTAGAAGTCATTCATGAACTAACCACGCTCAATCTTCATTCTGTAGACTAGGCCTATATTTTTTTCGGAGAAATAAAAACAGCATTTTTTCCCTTGGATGAAGATGGGCCTCTCTTTATATCTAAAGATCTGAACGTGTCAAATAATCGCTGCCAAAGAACAGTGAATATATTCATAGAATGGTTTACAGGTGATTTTCAATCAGCTCCGGTAGATTGTGAATTTTCGAAGAATGAAAAATCCAGCAGTGAAAGGCAGAACGACGCCGATGTATTAATACATTTATAAAATTGAACAGTAGAGACGGAATTCAGGAATAAAAACGAAGTGAAGGGAATTATTTTTCCAAGGCAAAAATTTCGATATTTTAAAATGAATTCTTCCTAAGTTTCGGATGCAAGATTCGATAAAAAAATGAGGTTGTCTTAAAGAAAATAACTCGGCCATTCCATTTCATTTACCTAGCTAATTAATCGCTAAAGGAATTATTCCCTTTACGGGTTCACTTTTGTAATCAAGCCAAAAATTACAAACTTGTTCATTTGATCGGGTACTGAACTTATTTTAACGAAACAGAAGCGGAAAGTTGCAGGATGTTTTTAACGATTTATTAGCCCACAGAAATGTATTCTATCCGCTACTCTTGCTATCTACTTTGAAGAGCCGTTTGAAAAGTGCCAGTTATACAATGAGTAGCTAAAGTTCAAAAGCAATTCACGTGGTGACAAGATTAACTGGAGAAGTAGGTGTTACGGAGAGAACAAGGTCCGGCAAACTGAAGATTTCGCCTATTATTACACACCTTCTCTCGGAGAAAAGCCGTTTGATCAATCGATCAATAATTCAATGGATGGATTTAATTGTGTAAATGGAGTTAATAAATAAATTTGATATCAAGTTACAGCACCGATTTTTTTTCTGCAAAATTTAGTCAAGTGTTCCCACAATTTCCGGGAGATGAAGTTTTCAACGAAGCGGATCGTGATGAAAGAGCAATAAGATCCCTATAAAAATATGAATGGCCGATTTATCGGATAGCTAACAAATACCATTATTTCAAAAGATATCTCCGTAAGACTACGTGCCCTGGAAATAAAAAAAACATAACATGTCCTTAAATACAGAAATTATTCTGCAGTAAAATAAAAGTAAAGGTGTCATTATGGCAAGAATTATGCTTGTATCTTAAATTTATCACAGATGGCAAAGTAATACTAATAAAGACAAAATATATACTAAATAAGAAGAGAATATTTCAAAATACACACCATTAGCAGAGGAAGTAAAGCAGTTTTGGAAACAAGAAGCAGTTACAATGGTCATGTCAGTTGCAGGAATTTCAAGAAACATTTTACATACATCTGGAAGAGCTAAATACTAACAAGAACATTCATAGACATATTAAAAAAGCAGTCATTCTAAAAACCGCATCAATAGTGAGAAAGCTCTTAGTATAACAATACAAAGGTTTTTATTTGACTTGGTAAAAACCTGTCAAAGGACCGGTATTGGACCACAATGAGAGAAAAATCAAAATGATAATAATAATAACGAGACAAATGTATGTAAATGTGAATGGCAGAAACAGTCAAACTGTTAATAATATTGTTGATGTAAAAGATTTGTATAAGTCACTTGAAATACTTCCTCTGGAAGTCTTGTTGGTTTATATCCTAATATTATATAACCATTATTATAACGAGTGTAAGATAGTAAAAATTAAAGAACATTATGGCAGCAAGACAAGAGAGCTACTATGTTGTACCAAGATATTTTAACCAATCTGATGCTAATATATTTCATGTTGATGTGCCTAAAATATTTAATAGTCAGCCTGACTGTATGCATGCTATTAAAACATAGTCTGAGATAAAGGAACTTATAAAAAAATATCTTTTAAATAACCATTAAATACCAAACTGGTTTGATAAATCCGAGAACCTCCTGATGGGCCAGGATAGGCTCAGGGGGACTCAAATGTTTTCTGTTTCTCTACTTAAACTTTTTCATTTGCAATTGCATTTTACTCTTTTCTTTGCAACCCAAATAAGGGATTTTTTCTGTATTGTAATCATGATTTTAATTTTTGACTACTACTATTATACTTTGTATCCAGTCTTTGCTTTTGTATCCTCATTAAGGGGCATCTCTTCTATTGTAGCATAGTAATTTGCAATTCTTCTTTTTAATAATAATAATAGTAATAAATATATTCAAGTTTGTAACAAGAGTTTGAGTTCAATACACCTATTTACAATAACTCCGTAACATCATACTAATTTAAGAAATTGTACACGGAATAGTTAGCAAAATACGCCCGAAAAGTTATATTGCTCCTAAATATACGTCCAAAGGCCGCAGAGGTGATGCATCCATACCATACTTTAACACACTGTTTCCCTCACTTATTCATAAGATATGCGTTATTTAAGTGGAAATAATTTTCAATTGCTGGAAAAAGGAGCGTATGGGAGCATAGGATCGGAAAACGAAATAGCTTCCCACGAGGCATCAGATCTTCTCAGTAAACCTCGATGCGATAGGAATCGGACCAATACTTAAAATCCACCAGCGCGAGCAGCTACGCAAATGATTCTCTTGTATTTCCATCTCGGACGTAGCCCGCGGCTGCGCGTCTCCCAACAGAGCTTTGCGCCTTATGTTTGCTAGAGGAGCCAAGTGCGAGATGGTGACACAGGGAGCCTTTGTTTGCCTTCTTTCGACTCTTCTCCTAGTGAACCACGCACTTCGCAAACTGGACCCTATATCTCGAAAATAGCCAACTCTTTCTATAATCCTTTACCTTCTCGCTCGACTTAGTTTCCAGATTAAATATCTTTTCCCAGAATCCCTCGAGGGGATCTTGAGCATATTTTATATTACCTTAATAATACTGGTTTTCCATAACATATAACATTCAATTTACTATGCGGCTAAGCTCACCTCTTGAGATTACTTTCTGTAAATTTTCCTACTGCCCTTATATGAATCCTGTGGTTCAGAATTAACTCATCGAGAAACGAGAGCTCACCTGGTTTATCTTTATAAGACGTATTGTTTGGTGATGTTTTTACTCTCGGAATCACATCTACCAAACAAATTTCACTTTAAGAAACATGTAACTCGCGCCTTCAGTTTAAGAAACATGTACGGAGACATTTGCGGTACGTGGAAGTTCTCAACTTTTCTTATGCCGACGAGACCAAGCGAAAGTCATATAAAATCAATGAAATCCGATCTAAATTCGGTGCTTTCCAAAAGAGTGCAGCTATGACTGAACGCATGAACATGAATGGATAATAGTAAAGCATCTTGCCATCTAAGAAACAGGGAATCAAAATATGGTAACGATGAACAGAGATCCCATGAAAATTTAAAACAATGTTACTAAAGAAATGTTATTACTCGGTGGATGTGCTTCTATAAGATAGAGATATATCTTGCTAAGTTTAAGGAGAGATTTTTCTACACAATGGCAATAAAAATGTTAGTAATATTTTAGAGTGCCAAGCCCCTTTGTAAATTTCATGTAATAATCTACTTTGTAAACAACGAAGTGATATGAAGATGTGTAATTTCATACAAAGTAATGTAGGTAATGTAATTTATGTAATGTAATTCGCCAAAATTCGTTTTAATACTTCGATTGTAATCAAAGGAAAGAGGAGTGACAGTGAGTGTGTTTGGTAGTAGTAGTATTGTTAAAAGTGCTTCGACAGCTTAGGTCATTTCGCACGTGGGCTCCCACCGGGAATCGAACCCGGGACCGCTTTCACCGAAGCCGAACGCGTTGCCCACTTGGCTATCCGGGAGCCCGTGAGTGTGTTTATTTCTTGCATTTTGTTTAACTTTTAAACACTTATTATACACTTTTGCTTTTAAACATGTTACCAATTCAACTCAGAGTTTACTTCTGTGTAACTGAATGTAAACGAAATAAATTATTATAATTATCGTTATAACCGGAAGCAAACCGAAAGCCGAAATCAAAGAAAACCTTATTGTTATTGGTGTTAAAAATGATTCTGAACCGAAACATTAAAGTTCTAGAGGCTTAATTGAAACCGGATACCGTTTAGTCCTTAGCGATATTCGGGCATTATTATTAAGCATAACAATAATGTATTTGCTTATCATGGTTAACGGTGACTTACAACTCGATAAATAACATTAACATTTTAATAATTTATTGTAATTTAATTTTCTTTTTTAATACCACGAGTTTTTTAAACTTTATTAAGAATTTTACGTAAAATGTTGCAAATAATATAAAAATTTCATACTAGCTTAAGAAAAACGGTTCCAACAGTTTCGAGGATGGATTCCAGAGAGAAATCGCCACTGAGCCTACGAAAGTTCAGTGTTTTTACTGAATCGGAGCGAAAAACATAGCAAAAGTTATTACAGTTCGACTCCCTGGTATAGACTTAGACTAGAAAGAAGGCAATGAAAATTATTCACATCTAAGCAAGCGACCAGTTAGCGTCTAGCGTCAGTTACCATCCTGAGTCAGTTAGCGTCTAGTTAATAGCTTCTTGTATAACGGATTGAGAGACTCATTGTTGAATAGAATTTTATGTTAGAACAGAAGTTCTCCGTAGCAATTCTAATCCTTAAACCCTTAAGCTAAAGCACGCCTCCAGGTACCTTCTCAGCGGGAGGTAAAATTCCAAAGATGTGCCCAACCCAACTTACGGGACCAAACCAACGGGATAGAATACTATTGTTAAGAGAGTCAACCTTGAGGTACAGCTAAAAGAAATCGTACTCCTTTCTCTTTCGACAGAAAAATCTTTCGATTTCTTCACAAAGAAGAAATGTCTTCTGCCTTAAGTCTTAAAAAATTCAGGAAGGGTATACATTTAAAACCTCCGCAGTAAACGAGCAAAAAATATGAGGTATGATTTCATTAAGTTTTCGGCTCTTCGATCTCTTGGTGAAAAAGTTCAAGACAATTTTTCAAACATCCAGATAATATGAGAAATTTCACAAATCAATTAGTATTTCAAACCATAGGGATTTTATTGAAAAAAAGAATGTGTGAATCAGAATTTCACGCAAAATGTAATGATGTAAATCCAATTGGCAGAATGGGAAAATATCAGGTTTTGTGAATCTAGACATCAGAGATAGTTTAAAAAAGGGATAGTATTTCTAACAAGTATACTGTTCCAACTCTAGATATACTGTTTCAACTCTAGATCTCATCTCGAGCAATCCTCTCCATTTTGGATTTATTTTCTCTGGCTATTATTTTATGAATGGGTTGGAATAACATCAGCTAAGTAAAGTTTCCGCAAATTTCTAATCTTAAATGGTCAGCAAATATTTTTTGAGAAAATAGCTCTTCGGGTTGCTTTCCAAGTTCAAGATCAATAATTTGTAGTAATATTAAAATTGCTTCGACGGCGTAGGCCATTTCGAACGTAGGACCCCACCGGGACTCGAACCTGAGATCGCTGTCACCGAAGTCGAACGCGTTACCCACATGGCTATCCGGAGGCTATCAGACCAATTAAAATGAGTCATTGAATTATAAGTATGATCCTATATTAACTTATGTGAAAGAAAAGTCCCGAAGGAAGCCTTCTGTAGTCCCGGGAAAAAGAGGGAATTGTATTAATGATATCTTATTTTTTATCAAAGCGTAAGAGGCATGCTTTGGAGAAAAGAAGTCCCAATGAAATGCAAGGTGTTAATGTTTAGTACATATCTAGTGCCTATCCTGACATATGCTTCCATTACGTGGACAATGACAGGCCGAGAAGAGAGTGGAATCCAAGCAATGGAAATGAAATTCTTGAGGAGCAGTCTGGGAAAAACAAGGGGAGAAGAGATCAGGAACGAAAGAATCAGAGAAATCTTGGGTATAGCGCTGGTAATTCATAAGTAGTAAATCGGTGAATTGAAGAAAGAGAATCGTGAATGTTAGAACCAACAATGCGTTCCTGAACCTAATCTTCGTCATATTTTGACGAAAAGCATCGAAGATAGTTAGACCTTACACATGGAATGCTAATTTAATAATCGTAAGTATCGCATCCTGACAAAAATACCGAAAATACAAGAGAAAATCTAAATAGGTCCTCAATTTTACACAATACAAAGAAAAATCATCCTTGCTATTAAAGTGCAAACTAATATTTTTTTAATCTTTCACCTTGCCAATTTGTGAGAATGTATTTTCCGTAGCATTTCCGAATCGAGCTGTCAAATCGCACCTCACACCTCAATCAAATATCACTAACAGATAGAAAGGAATCATCATCTTCTTCTAAAGGCAGAACCTTGTCGCTGCAACCTCACATCTCTCTCCATTGCCATTTGCTTCCTTGTATGTTGTATCTCCCATAATACTTTTTATGTCATCGAGTAATTTCTTCCTTGGCCTTCCTTTTTTCCTAGTATTTTCCCCTCCAATACATTTTCCAGAAACTTGTTACGCCTCAGAATATCTCCAACAAATTCAGTTTTTCTTTTCCGCATCTCTTTCAATGAACTCCTCTACTGTTTAATTTCCCTCAGAACTTTTACGTTGATTTTCTCGTCTATCCATTTCTTTCTTGTTAACCTTCTCCAAATCCACATCTCCATTACCTTTAACCGAGAATTTTCCATCTTCCCCAATGTCCAAGTTTCACAACCATAGAGCAATGTACTCCATATAAATGTATTTGCGAAGGATTTTCTAGTTTCCAATTTCATACGTTTAATACATAATAGATTCTTTTTACATTCATATGCCTTATTCGCAAGGGCTGTCCTTTTCACTGCAGAGGTGCATCTGCGATCTCGTGATGATGCTCTCAAGATAGCAGAACTCTCCTACTTGATTCCCCTATTCCCCGTTAAAATATCAAATCCCTATAGAAAGGAACCTAATACTATTTGAACAATATATATGAACTTTAGAGACACACAGTCAAAATAAAATTGTAAACACAAGATTGTAATTCACTGAGTTTAATCGTAGCTGTTACTATATGAACAAATAAAATCCGATCATTAAATTTTAAAGAATGAAAAAGTGGCTTTGTTTTCCAGGAAGTTTTAGATAGCGACCTTTTAAGAGTTTTGTCGAACCTCTTTCTTCCTAAGTTCTCCTAAATGAATGATTAAATCTACTACGTTGAACCTTTTTTTTCCATTTTACTCTCGCGACCAAGGGTTTGCAGGAATGTTACAGCCTCAAAGGAGGTCTCCATTGAAGGAGACGTTACGACCAAATGCTGCGCTGAATTCGAGCAAGAACGGGCTCTAGGATACAGAGCGGTCTTACGGAAGACTTTGAAAGAGACCTTTATGGATGCCACTCAATACAGTGACGGAATCGGTTTGTTGCCTGAGCAGTTAATCCAGGAGTATGCTCCACTAACCTTTTCAGTCCTCTAAAACTCAAAAGCTGCAACTTCGGCGCCGCAAACATTAGGAAAATTGCGGTCATTCATGCAATTAAACTGAAAGTCACGACCTTATATGGTGTTAGCTACAATTGAGGCCAACCCAAAAGTCAAATTTAACAAATGAAACTAACAAACGCTCGTGTTCCGTTATTACGAGTGACCGAATACACTGTTACCTCGGCTAACGAGCAACCCTGATGACAAATTTTTTGCCCAACAAAGATATTTGCGGTTTTTCGGGCTCGGCAGCAGAATATTTTATTGGTTGTGCGCGTATGTGCGAGAAAACAAAAAAAAAGTGATTTCCCATTTTTGCTTTCCATCGAGAGTATGGCAAATTAGCTTTTGAGCTAATTTTCTGTTGTAACGACTTAAAACATTACGGAGAATTTCATTTCAGGCAACGAAGGTGATTCCGGAATATGTTGTACTCTTCCGCCGAAGTATCTCCGCATTCTCATGTAGGAATTGTAACCATCCCGATGAATATGTCGTAAGAATATTTCACGGATATCCGGGTAAATTTCACGAGGACGTTTCGGNTCGTCATATTTTGACGAAAAGCATCGAAGATAGTTAGACCTTACACATGGAATGCTAATTTAATAATCGTAAGTATCGCATCCTGACAAAAATACCGAAAATACAAGAGAAAATCTAAATAGGTCCTCAATTTTACACAATACAAAGAAAAATCATCCTTGCTATTAAAGTGCAAACTAATATTTTTTTAATCTTTCACCTTGCCAATTTGTGAGAATGTATTTTCCGTAGCATTTCCGAATCGAGCTGTCAAATCGCACCTCACACCTCAATCAAATATCACTAACAGATAGAAAGGAATCATCATCTTCTTCTAAAGGCAGAACCTTGTCGCTGCAACCTCACATCTCTCTCCATTGCCATTTGCTTCCTTGTATGTTGTATCTCCCATAATACTTTTTATGTCATCGAGTAATTTCTTCCTTGGCCTTCCTTTTTTCCTAGTATTTTCCCCTCCAATACATTTTCCAGAAACTTGTTACGCCTCAGAATATCTCCAACAAATTCAGTTTTTCTTTTCCGCATCTCTTTCAATGAACTCCTCTACTGTTTAATTTCCCTCAGAACTTTTACGTTGATTTTCTCGTCTATCCATTTCTTTCTTGTTAACCTTCTCCAAATCCACATCTCCATTACCTTTAACCGAGAATTTTCCATCTTCCCCAATGTCCAAGTTTCACAACCATAGAGCAATGTACTCCATATAAATGTATTTGCGAAGGATTTTCTAGTTTCCAATTTCATACGTTTAATACATAATAGATTCTTTTTACATTCATATGCCTTATTCGCAAGGGCTGTCCTTTTCACTGCAGAGGTGCATCTGCGATCTCGTGATGATGCTCTCAAGATAGCAGAACTCTCCTACTTGATTCCCCTATTCCCCGTTAAAATATCAAATCCCTATAGAAAGGAACCTAATACTATTTGAACAATATATATGAACTTTAGAGACACACAGTCAAAATAAAATTGTAAACACAAGATTGTAATTCACTGAGTTTAATCGTAGCTGTTACTATATGAACAAATAAAATCCGATCATTAAATTTTAAAGAATGAAAAAGTGGCTTTGTTTTCCAGGAAGTTTTAGATAGCGACCTTTTAAGAGTTTTGTCGAACCTCTTTCTTCCTAAGTTCTCCTAAATGAATGATTAAATCTACTACGTTGAACCTTTTTTTTCCATTTTACTCTCGCGACCAAGGGTTTGCAGGAATGTTACAGCCTCAAAGGAGGTCTCCATTGAAGGAGACGTTACGACCAAATGCTGCGCTGAATTCGAGCAAGAACGGGCTCTAGGATACAGAGCGGTCTTACGGAAGACTTTGAAAGAGACCTTTATGGATGCCACTCAATACAGTGACGGAATCGGTTTGTTGCCTGAGCAGTTAATCCAGGAGTATGCTCCACTAACCTTTTCAGTCCTCTAAAACTCAAAAGCTGCAACTTCGGCGCCGCAAACATTAGGAAAATTGCGGTCATTCATGCAATTAAACTGAAAGTCACGACCTTATATGGTGTTAGCTACAATTGAGGCCAACCCAAAAGTCAAATTTAACAAATGAAACTAACAAACGCTCGTGTTCCGAGCTCCGCATTCTCATGTAGGAATTGTAACCATCCCGATGAATATGTCGTAAGAATATTTCACGGATATCCGGGTAAATTTCACGAGGACGTTTCGGCTGCTACATCACTGCTTCCATTGCAGGGTTGAGTCATTGTGTTCTCATCATTCCGTTATATTTACCTCTTCCTACGTCTTGAAAGAAGTCGTTAAAATAACCGCAGTAACACGTGGTGCGCTTCCAAAATCGGGGCTAGGCGGATCCTCGCCTATGAACGGTCAATAATATGTAATTTCATCCCACAATACTCTAACAGACTACTAGAGAATTCTTTGTTGGTAATGCTAAAAGTACTTTGACATCCAAGGTCATTTCGTACGTTGGAATCGAACCCGGGACCGCTTTCACCAAAGACGAACGAGTTGCCCACTTGGCTATCCGGGAGCCCCAGAATTGTTTTGTTATTTTATTAAGACAAACAATTTTATTATTATATTATTTAGCTAACCTAGACTATTTTATGAACCTAGATTATCCACCCAACTCATATTATGAAAGCAGGTTATTTTCTGGCAGTAGTACTACTTATTTATTTACAAATTTCGGTGGGGGTTGGACATCTGGAGGCAGCTTAATCACGTAACACGCCGTTACTTAAAATAAAAAACATAATAATCACTACTATATGTTACACTTCATATATTACTTTGAGTCTAAATTTAAATAAAATATTCACAAAATTTACATTTCTGTCTTAATTAACTCTGCATCGTTTTCTAAACTCGGTTATATAAGCTCCTTATGGCGCTAGATTACATGCTGGAGTTTCGGACACATTATATTAGTATTACTAAAATAGTAAAAACAGAAACTCCAAATTAATTCTAGAGAAATGAGCTAAAATATCTATAAATATAGAATTTAGGAAACTCATAGGAGGCAAAACGACGAACTTTTACCCGACGAAAAAGGAAAATCAAAAGCCCTAAATCTGTTCTTCAGAAAGAAATATTCAATGAAAATCCGGGAATACGAGTCTCTTCGTCTTTTTCCGGGAAACCCCTCAGTGATTTCCTATGATGTGAAAAGTATCATCTGTAAAGAGCAATTCGGAAGAAATGCTCTTTCTAGATGCCTGGGATCTGGAGGAAGATGGGTTATTTATTCGAATGGATTCCCTTCGAAGTGCGGCTCCTCACCCACCCTTGCCGACGCGAGGAAATGTCGGCGTAAAATCTTGTTCTTGTGCCACGCCAAGATCGCATCCAATCAAATGGAAAGCGTTCAAATTCTAACACAGGATGTTGAGATCATGACGACGAAGTGATATTAATATTCTTACATATCCTAGTAGTTCATATGTTTTGTTAACTTTCTTGCATTTTCGTCCTATTGGTTGATTATATTGATGTTTTTTCAGATATTCTTGATCATCAGCGCCTGCTACCCAGTAGATCAGGAGGGGAGCGTTCAACGTGGAGCGGCTCGTTTCGTCAAGGGAGATTATAGTTTCAATAGCAGTGTATCAGAAATGATCGAAACCCTAGGCTGGAAATCTCTTAATGATAGAAGAACCGAGTATAGACACAAATTATTCCAGAAATCTTTAAGTGCTGATTTGCATGACGAAATACGCGATACCGTGATTCCCGTTCTTAGCGAGCGCGACTTCCGAAACCAGACGACACAGAGGTTTCGGGAGATTTTAGCGAGAACAGATAGCTATTACTGGTCTCTTATTCTTGACAGCAATAGCAATACCAATCAGGTAGCTTATTTATAGGTTCGGTATTTTCACACCCCCTGCCATACGACGGCTTGCGAGGTACTATTGTAAATGTTCATTCGGGTACTTGGACGGTTGGTATAACTATCTAATATCGCGAAGATATTAGATGCTTACACAATTATTCTAGACACATCAGCTTCCTTTCCAGAAATTGCAGTAGTTGTCAGTACACAATTTAACACACAGTTGGTATATTGGTCTCTTTGAGTAATTTTTCTTCAGAAACAGGTTAAATAAATATTTCAGAAACAGGTTCGCAAGGTAAGTCCCGCACCTGTATAGCCTCTTCCTCAAAACAAAAGAAAACCACCAATTGTTTCCGGAAAGCGGGACTTATCTAATAAACACACACAGAGTTTGTATCCTTATTTTTCTTATTATATTACACGTAATTTTAGAATGATTTCATGAATGTTATACTTCCATTTTTTGGGTTGTCTACTCTTTTTCCGGTGTAAGACGAAGAGCTTGATCACTGATTTCATTCAAAAAGGACTATTTGGAAACGGCGATCGATCTGCACCCCCTTTCTAGTGGGTGTTTTCCTGTAGTGGATAATTTTTCCCCTCAGAATCTCTTGGGTTTTATATATCCACATTTCCATTCTCAATTTTATTTTCTTCTGTCTTTCTAAATTAATGACTGAATGAAATATGATGTTGGGTTAGATGGAAGAGGGGACTTTAAGTCTCAATCTGGTTCATATAGAGACGTTTTATAATTATTTTATTATTACTATTGTCGTCCATATTTCAGAATTCTTTGTTCCTCTTAATACTATTTACTTAACCCACTGTGTCAATGCAATAAGTGGCGATTTTGCGAAAAACAAGAAATATTATTAGGGCTTAACAAAGAGCATAAATCAAAAACTGTTAGCTATGTTATAAGTGATTTTGCCAGGGCAGGTTGTCTCTGTATTTATTCGGTTATTTCCGATCTCTTTCTTAGGTGAGAAACCCTAAAACCTCCCTGAGTAGATTTCCCCTCTTCGAATCTAAGGTATAGTTTTTGTTGCTGCAGCCAATTTCTAACATAAAGTGCACGCGAGGTCCATTTGATCAAACCTTTTCGATCTTAGAGCAAGAACGGTAAAATATCGATAAGAAAATCGAATTTAAAAAATAAACACCTCGTTCAAATCAGCGACTCAACTATCGCTTACTTCGATGTTCTCTAATTTCCGTAAACATATATTTCGTAGTCAGTCCAAACTCTGGACGAAAAGGGCTCCGTTTAATTGGAAAGTTAATCGTAGAGTTCTTTATGAAAAATTTGACCCAGAAATCATTAAGTCGAAATGTATTTGTCCTTGCGGAAAGAGAGCGAAGAAATAAAGACCTTTTTCAATGATGTGGGGAACTTTTGAGGTCGTTAGGACACCGTGGTGCGCCAAGCAAAGTCATTGCCCGCGACGCCTAGTCGCAACTACTGAGTCACAGAATTTTTTTAAAGGGAGATTTGGGAATGAGATCATTGTCCTTCTGTACATTGTCGCTGAGATCCAATGTCCAATGGTTTGCGCTATCCAAGTTAATGCTGCGTATGATCTAAATGGTCAAGCGTGACGTATAGTAATAGTCAAGATCACCCAGTACAGCGCATTCCTTCCCTTTGTTTAATAAGTGTAAAATTTTACCTTTAAGGCATTTATTTGTATACAAGGTTTTAAGGATATATTAAAATCGAGAAGGAGAAAGTGAAAAACCGACAGTTTATAGATTTAGAACATATAAGTTTTTAACAATTTAAGTTCAAAATTTTTTTCTTTTTTGCCAGCAAGTATTGTTACTACCACTAATGAAAAGAACTTTACTAAAGCAGTTAAATAATGGCTTCTAAATCACAAAGATGTTGAATTTTTGTTTAATAAGATTGTCTGAAGGTGCTCAATGCTTTATTTTATATGTATACTAGTAAACGCCCCCGTCAAGCATGACGGAACTTAATTTAGTTTAAAAATATATATATAATCGTATATATCTGGTCCTCCTAAGCACAAAAAAATTCCATCGTAAAATCATAATAACTCAATATATTTCTTACCATTATTTATAATACTTATTCTACTGTTTTCAAGTCATGAAAGCCTACTTTACATACATAAATTTCTTATAAAAATTATAATAACTGATTATCCCCGTGCACTTACATGGGATAATTCATGAAATAAACATTCAACAATGGCCTTAGCCGTCATAGGGTTGGGTTGGGTTGATTAATTCCCAAAAAGTTTCCGAAATATCCGTGTGTTTTATCAAAATCCTCAAAAATTCGGACCAATATCAATATTTCACGACCAAAATAAGAATATATGATGATTTTCCTTTCTATTAAAACTTATCTGGATTTCGTAAGACCATTATTTCTAATTTAATTCTGTAAAAGAAACAACCTCTGCAGGTAACGAAAACATTCTTCACGAAATTTCTTATTGAAAAGTATACTAACTGATTATCTCCATGTGTTTATATGGGAAAATTCATGAAATCAATGTTCAACAATTGCCTTGGTCGTCAAAGGGATGGGTTGTTTATTTCCGAAAAATTTCCGTGTATATTATCAATGTTCTCGCAATTTCGAATTTATATGAATGTTTCACGACTAAAATAAGATTCTATGTAAAAAGGTTTCTCGGGTTTCCAACCAGGTAATTTCTGGAAACATTGCTGTTGCCAACGTTTCGATGACAATCTCTGTCATCTTCCTCAGGGCTGCTCCAAGGTGACCTTGGAGCAGCCCTAAGAAGATGACAGAGATTGTCATCGAAACGTTGGCAACAGCAATGTTTCCAGAAATTACCTGGTTGGAAACCCGAGAAACCTTTTTACGAGTAATCCACCAGGAAAGCCTAAGATCAAGATTCTATGATTATTTTTCTTTCTTGTGACCTATGGTCCTACTAAACTGAGACACTTGCCTCAGTTTCGTTGAACCATTGTTTCTAATTTAATTTAATTTTGTAAAAGAAACGACCTCTGCAATTCATGAAACGTACTTTACGTTCATCTCTTATGGAAACGTATTATGCGCTACTGGGTTCGAACCCGGGCCTTTACGGAGAAGAGAATAGTTTTCCTGGAGGTTTCAGCGTCGTAGAAACGCAATGCAATTTGTTTCAGATCTCTAACTCAAGCCGTTTCTGAGATAAATAGGGGGACGGACTGGCGGACAGACATTTGCTTTTTATATATATGATTATTTCTGTATAGTTATGTTTTTTGTAATGACAATTAGTCTTAAGTTTCTTTTATTTTCTTCATTATTTTTCTTTTGTATTTTTTTAAATTTCCTGAAGAGTCGGTAACTCCGAAGCTGGTGATTTTCACTAATGGGGTACCTATATTCCTTTAAAAGTAATGTGTTTTGTTTGTATTTGATAAATGTGAAGGAATAAAAATTATTATTATTAAATGTAGAAGAACCAAATAAGTACTTATTACTTTGAAACGTAACGACTTCACGGGTTAGAAAACTATCAGAATTCTGTCATTAATATTATTATTATCTATGTATTTTACGTTGTTGAAGAAGAAGTACTGTTAAAAGTGCGTCGACGATTAAGGCACTTTCACAAAGGTGCCCCCCAGCGAGAATCGAACCCGGGACCGCTTCCACCAAAGGCGAACGCGCACCCTTTTGGCTATTAAACATAATACTTCACATAAAAGATATCTATTGTCTGTCCAACATCATGAAGACACAATGGATTTCTTATGGCCCCGTGCATTTCTTATGGGAGGTTGCCAATTTGGACAGTTGGCAAAAATTAATTTTTAATACTTTTATCACACAGCAAAAGTAATTCCGCACAGCATGGTGCAATTTAATCAATGTTAAATAATATCGTAATCGAAGGAAAAATAGGAAAGTGATACTTTCGAAAAAATCGGGAATAAGTTGCGGTTTTCTTTGAACCGATATATTTAGGTCTACCTTTCAAGAAACACGGTCTTTCTTTGTATCACTATCTGTCTCATTTTATTCACATTCCACCAATGCTATTACTTTTCCTGTTAAAAAATTTGGAGACAAATGCTGTAGCGAAATCTTTGAGAGTGCCGAGAATTTTCGGCAAAATGCATTGAGAAATGTAGTCGCTAGCTACTTTTCGTTATTTATACGTAGGAAAAAACTTGAAGCGAGAAAGTTTTTGAGAAAACACTGAATTTATTTTCTCTGGAAGTTTTAATCCTCTAACTTTATTGATAACCTTAAAAAACGAATTTATATTTCGAAGGTTACGCAGACCTCGGCGCGCGCGCCAATTACTCCAAGGCGGATATAAATCGATTCGCCTATTTTCCCGATTGCTTGTAATGTTCTCATTAACGTGATCACCGACAAGAATTCTCGTGATTGTACGTCCGTAAAAGTTCATTAGACATTTAGTGAACTTTCCGTTTTGTAGTATAAGCGTGTTTAAATAATCACTTTTTAATTAGGTTTGAAATTGCGTTAAATCACCGAAAAGAAAGCGAGGGAGCATATTTCAAGTAAAAAGCATCTTGGAAAAGGAGAAAAAAATAACATATGAGGGACTATTGGGCATGTCTTACGAAACGATCTGGTTTACACTAACCTTAGCTGCCGAATACAGATTTACCCCTCGCTCTGGAAAAAACTTTTTCCACATTTTCTCCCGTATGTCCAAAGTCATCCGTAAACACAGATGTGCTTTTTAAGCTATTAAGTTCAAGTAATCCTTAGAAGAGTGTAAAGTGGTCCTCTTACGAAAGGCACGTTGTTAGGGGAAGTCCTCTCTCCGAATAATACAGTTTAGAAGAAATAAATAAACTCGAATAACAGGCCGATACGTGTAAGACACATAATTCACTAAATGATTCGATCCTAACGACATGAAACTAAACGTTAATCAAGAAATAACGAAAATTAAGCGACGCAATATTAAATCAGCAATAGACGAGTATGCTAATGTGCAAGATGTTTTCATTGCAACGTCATCAAATTCATCCTTTTTTGTAGAGATTAAATTCCTGCGATGAAAAACCAAGTCTACACTTTTAGAGGGATAACAGCATGCTCTATTATATAAAGAAAATCGGAAAGAGTAACGAGAGGGTCTTTTTGCGCAAATGTGAACTGAAAATGTGATTTCCGTTACGACGCCGAAAATTGGGTATATTCAGCTAAATGTGAACTGAAAATGTGATTTTCGTTACGACGCCGAAAATTGGGTATATGTATTCAGCTCACATTGACGTTGACGTGTGTGATATGCGAAAAATATCGTGATTTCTGCTGTTACGTCAGATCTCTTAAGGTGAGTAATTCCATTCCAACGAAAATTTTCGACAACACAAGAGTGATACGGTGGGATACAGTAACCGGTCGATTTTACGTTTAGAGTGAAAATTAAACGTTTAATTTCTTCTATAAATAGGTCACATTTTGCTTCATGCAATCATTATACGGCGCTGTTAAATCATCCCCTCTATCACCCGTCATTTTTCAGCTCAACCTCATTTTTCTGCAGCGTGTTTACCGAACCCATTCACCAGCATTTTGCGACATCGCTCGATGAGAAGGGAACGATTAATTTGTCCGCCCGAGGCGATAAATGCGCTCGTACCTCGGCTGGGTTTATATATAAACCCATCTTTTAATATGGATCATGTGGGCGTACACACTTTATGCGACAAGACCCTTATGCGTTGGTAACCAATGAAGGCGCAGCTCATTCTTTCCGCAATCGTCACTTCGGAATGGGGATCCAATCTCAAGGGGGAATCCGGAACGTAGGTCATTCACGAAGAGCGGGATTTCCCGATAAATGAGTCATCATTGAATGAACAAAGTACGTTTTTCAATTCCCCATTTCCGCGATAACTTACAAAAAAGGCTTTGTTTTAATTTTCTTCGAAAATTACAACTTCCAACACTACTTCATTTTCGAATACAATGAATCTTACCTTTTCAAGGAAAAAAGGTTGAGTTTGACTTAAAAAATAAACAAGCGAAGTAATAGAAACGTGAATATGAAGATGTTTGAGTACCTTTTGATAATTGAGAAGAATTACAAGAATGTTGCATTCACTAATGTTTTTATTCATCCATTCATTTTCATTTATCAGCTGTTGTTACGAAATTTCTTTTACCCTATCTCAAATTTATTTTGACTTACCCTATCAATGGGTTAGATGAGTTTTAGCGATCTGGGACAAGTGGCATTGAGACTTGATAGTCCCAATCTCGCCCGCTATAAAAACGTTTCTGTTCTATTCTTGGTGCGTTTAAAGATTGAATGGAAGTGAAAAATCAACTAATGCCTACGTGAGGAATATATTTAAAACCGAATGAAAAACGAATCTATAATTTATTGAAAACTTACAGTATGATCCACCAAGTATGATCGTGGATAAAAATTGAAAAAATAGAAGTAACTTAACCTGTAGTCATGATGAAAATTATGACTCGCTATAGATATATAATCACTAACGATGGACAATTATCAAAAGACGCAAGCTCACAATCACAAAAAATACAATAATAAAGTAGCAAAACGGTGACGAACGATGACGATAATCGATAATGACCGACGATGATAATCAACTATAATTAACGATGATACTAAAGGATGCATTATCATAGACTCATGTAAACTGTTTAAAAAGTATACCTTTATGATATGTAATGTCTTTTTTATTACTCCAAACATTAAAAATAGTTTCATGCATTTTCCTATGCCTATCGTATCATTTGTAAATCTAATGTACCTAAACATTAAAAAAAAATTATAACTGTAATTGTATTATATGTACTGTCTTTTATCAGCTTTGTAAACTCCCACTACCTCTTTTATTCTATCTTTTATGACTGAGGGTGAGATGGTAAGAAGAGACTCTTAAGTCTCAATCTCCCCCTTAAATAAAGACGTATTATTATTATTTCTATGATGAATAAAATGCATTGATATTCTAGACGTCCAGAAAAAATTGTACTACCATATCACGAGAATTCCCTATATTTCGCTATGTATTTATATTTTGTTTTGAATTCATGCATATGATATAACAAACAAATAAATAAATTTATATATTCGTTATATATACTGTATATTATTATCGATAAATGATGGCGACATTGGGCTATTCGTAGATAAAAATATACGGAAAGATTTAATAGTAGCATTATTAATAGAATAGTAATATAAGTCATTGTATTAGTATAGTTAGAATATCGAATGAAAAACCAAAAACTATTTTAACAGCGAAATCATTCGTATTCGTTGCCACGCAATCACCAACAAAATTTTCGCTTTCATTCTCACTAATATACATCAGGACATATGATCTGACATACCGTACGTTTTGGGACTCCATATCCAAAATCGATTTCCGGAAGAATCGTCCGCGGAATGATTCAGATCAATTCAGCATATCCTCCACTAACCCGCTCTTTCCTCGTCACCGATCCTCCAGATGGCTTTTACTCCGTCGGATCTTCCTTTCCGACCCAATGACTCTTTGCCTCCTCCATCGATTAATCCAGGCGTCGAGCTTGACGACGTGTTTCGAGGACGTTTACTCTGGCAAGAGGAAAGGCCTCGTTATGCCGACATCAATAGGAGACCCTTAGCGAAGGCGCGACGGACGCTTTTCGACAATAGTTTTTCCCGCCTCTTCATGTACATGCATCATCCTTACGCTTCCACATTCTCGGAACGTCGCGATGATCGACGTGGCTCAGAAGATTTTACACCGAAACACTTTCCTTTTTATTCGAGTCGGATGCTATGCATTCCCAGGCGCGAAAATATTCTGCCGCCTCCGTAAATTCGCGGACGAAACGGTGAATGAGACGTACGTTGTTATTTGTGGCGGAAAAAGGGACTCGTGCTCGAGAAAGCCTTCCGATGTGTAACAGTTCTCTTTTCGTTTCAATTTCGATTTTTTTGCCCATAATATTTTATCTTAGTTCGACCGATCTACATGTTTATGTTATTTTTATTACAGTATGTCTTCTCCTTCCTGTTGAAAATATTCATAGGAACCCGTTGGTTTTTATATTGGTTTCCTTTGATATATAATGGGTTAATGTTGGTTAACATTGGTTTCTATTGTCGTTGGTTTCTTATATTTATAGAAAAATCAGTAGCTCCTGTTGGGAATTCATCTTATATCTACTGGTTTCATTCAGTCCACGGGCAGAAGCGTTGGTTTCCGCCATCCAGCTGTATAAAGAAATCACGGACGATAGAAAACGATAAAAAAATCACATATTATTTTCTACAATATCCTGACGTAATACTAGCGATATTCCATTTAAATAAATTGGCGAATGATCACCGCTCGATGTCGATTTTACAAAACAAGCAACATCCTTAGGAACTGACGAAGAGGATGAACTAAAAAATGTTATCAAAGCTCCATTACTTTACGAGTCAGATTTCTTCTACGATGTGGGACTTTAACACAGATATTCTATTTTATACCTCGATGATTTAGCATGAATTTAAAAACATGTTCCAATTAAACAAAGTCTACATGAATATCATGCTATTCATCTTTATATTTATTTATTAATAATAATTGCAAGTTGGTCGGTGGACCAGGTGGCAATGGTCAAGGGGGACAAAATAATAGTGACATCTGCCCGGGATTCGCCCAAAGACGGGAGGAAAACCCCTCCAAAAACCTCCCGTGGACAGTTTAGATATAATAAGTATACATAAACAACAGACAATAAATGTAATGTCGCACTACAGCTCAGAATTCCAATACAATAAAACTAAAAAGTACATACATACATATCGAACAATTATATGGACATATAAACCTTTACATAGATATAATGGGCAAAAAAATTAAGATGAAATACAATGAAACTCAACAGAACACATTATACAGAGAGTATAAAAATAAAGAAATAAACCTGTACGTGGGTATTATAAGTAAAAAAAAATTGCTATTATATATACAAACGATTTAGATACTATAGACTTTAATTTTCTTTTTGAAAGCTTTAGCATTTTTCGGCATTGGAATGAGAACTTCTCCAGGAATAGTGTTCCATTCTCTTATACCTCTTATATATATAGTGATCTTTGTCTTCTCAATTAACTTAAGACTTACCTACCTGCAGGCTTGCCGTGACTCATGCGTGATTAGAATGACTCATTAGTCAATTCCATATTAAATTTGTGATTTAAAAGTTGTTACAAGCGTTTGATATTGGGCATAAGATGAACCTTTGTATTTGAAAAATTCTAAGTCTTTCGTTATTAATCCTCAGTGGAAACATCCACCATTACTGACACCTATTATTATTTGTTTCAAATCAAAAGTTATGGTAAATACTTCAAAAATACTTAAAACTATGAAAACTGAGCAGTTGGATCACATATATGTTACAAGAGGAAAGAATATGCTGCAGTGTCCCAAATATAGATTTAAATGGATTAAAAACAGTCCACAGTATATTTGAATAGGAGTTAATTACAAATTAACAGTTGTCATGAGACAAAAACTGCTTACAAATCATGTTGCATTCTTGAAATAATTTGAAAAAATTTCAAATAATAAATATTACTACTCCACAAGAGATTTCTTTGATATAAATATGTAATAAGATGTGTGGTCCTGCGCTAATGTTAATTACTGTGCTATATTATGTGCTTTTATTTTATGTATTTGTTATATCTATGCACTATGTTACTTTTGTGTCTCATCTGCATTATTTTATGTATATTTACAAATTTATAAATTGGTAATATAAAAGCTGTAATTTTAAAAGAGGGTATATAACTGTGAGCTTTAAACAGGCGAGATACCAACTCGCAAACAGATGTTTCCTTAACTCTGTTAGTGGTGCAAGTGTTTTGACCTAATTAAACGTTTTATTCTATTCTAAAATGGTATGAAGTGCTTTATTTTTACCGCGATGCTTGTATTATCATCTCTAACGCAGTGCGTGGGAGGAAAGGCTGACAGACACAGCTTTACGCTAAGCGCGCTCACGAGCCATTCAGTTCGAACGCAACTTAATGCATAAAATGATGGAAATTGGGGAAATAAATGGCCTAAAATACCGCGCATGAAAGCGATCGTTATTTTCGAGGCCAGACGCACCTAATGTGCGAAGGAAAAAAAATGCTCCAGGTGAGGCTCGAACTCACAACCCCGGCATAGCTCGGACACTGTCGTATAAGTACCGTGCGCTAACCAATTGCGCCACTGGAGCTCGACCATCCGGGCTGCGTCTAAACCAGCGTCAACCCACTATCTTAGTCAGCTATGCACGACAGCGTGAATCGAGGACAGGACTCGTACTTTGGGTAAGAAAGACACGTCATCATTCTTCCGAAGTTAGAAAGCACTTAGTAGACTACGCTCGCGTCATACCTTCGTATCAGAACAAGGAAAAACATCCATATATCATCAAAAGTAAGGTTTTAAAACGTAAAATTTACTTTTGATGGTTTTTGTACGTTTTTCCTTATTCTGAAACTTTAACCATCAGCAGTCAATTACTTATCATAAGAACCTTCTTAATAACTATTCATAAAAATGTCTCCGTTTCTTGTTTTATAATCTTTCCGCAAACGTTTTCTAAAAAAGTCACGAATTATCCGGATAACGCCTTAATTTACTGCATTATTCCGAATACAGGTCAACTATATGCATGACGGTACCTATTGTGATGAACCGGTAATGGATGAAATCAGTTTTTGTGAAATATTCAATAATTTCGTATTTATAATCGTATGGAATATATAATTTATTCGGGAAAAATATTTAATGCGGTCAATGAAGGTAGGGGGTTGGTGGAATCCTGTTTGTGGTAGCGATCTGGCGGATGCTTCGGGAAACTTCGTTTACTCCCGCGTGTAAGAAGTTACATAATTTTTGACAGGAAAGTAGAGTTACACCTCCTGGCATAATACTACCTGGTGCTGAGTTTTTACCCGGAGATATTGGACAAAAATCTTGAGACTTAAAAAAGCTGTCGGATTTTAAGTGAACCTTTGATCCATTAATTTTAACGGTATATACCACTAAAGGCATAAATAGCCATTCCATACCGACAATTGTAATAACATAAGGTCTATCAAACACTTCAGCTTTCACTTTCACCCTTCTGACATAGCCTAAGACAACAGAGAAGTGCGGGGCTAGCTGTGATAAAGTTAATAAAGGTCAATCAATACCCTCTGCTTACTGCATACAAGCGGTTAATTTGGTCTCTTTTCAACGGTTGTACAAACTTTACAAGCTGTTATCATGTATTTCAACCGCGAAGCTATTTTCTCACATCAAATATAAATTATATATAAATAATTACAAATTACGCAATAAAGCCGGGTTATTAATATCAACTCCTGAGAAATTGTGACTAATAAACTTGGAACCCGGAGAAAAAGTACCAAAACCCGAAAAGGTGGCTACACTACATAAAAGAACCGTCTAGGAAACCACAATGTATTTATAATTCTCTATATTGATATGACATCAGACGAGACTGAACTTCCCAACCTCGTCAAAGAAAATATAGTGATGCCTCTGTTAGCGACTGGTTTGATGGGTGTCCCCGTATATCTTAAATTTTAACTCATCATGTCGGGTTATTTACAGTAATGACAACTAAACTTTCGAAGCATTCGTCAGATTTTCTCAATTCTTGAATTAGCAAAACATTACAGTGGTTTTCGCAAATGGCTTAAAATAAGAATTGCTCAATGCAATCACACATATAACCGATATAATGAGAATGTCTCGTACGCTAAACCACATGGAAGTTGCTGTCTTTTCTATGTTTCAGATGTAAAAGATAGCGTCCATCGAAAACAGTTAGGATAACGGAGATTTAAGTTTGAAATATAAAATTTATTTACTGAATCCTCTATATTCCGGGAATAATTTCCCTTAAAAGTACCCTCCCACAACTTTTCAACTCCCTCCTGTCCTACAACCCCTTACTCGAACTTTTTCCCTTATAACACACTCCTATCTTCCATAAATTAACCATGTACCTCTGCTATTTTTTTAATTATTGGTCCTTATTTTTTGTTTTGTTGTTATTTTCTTTCCTTTAATATGTTTTTATGTATTTAGTAGTTTAATGTATTGTTCTCGTACTGTTTTTTTTGTTTTAGAATTGTTGAGTATTAAGTTATGATATTACTATTATTGTTATGATTAAATATAATAAATATAATAGATCATTTCTGGCTGTTTTTGAATCCTATTAAAACGTTCACTGCGGATCACTCCACTGTTGGAGTGATAAATGCATTGGAAATGAAGGTATCCGCAGTGAACGTGTTAATAAATAAAAAAAAAATAAAAATTCTTTTCGGTCGAATCCTCTGAATTTGTGAAGGACAAACCAAAAATGTAAATATCGACTGGATGTTTAATTCAACAGGTAGGTTTTAAAAAGCGAGGCATTTTGGATGAGTTATACGGCTATTTATTATTGTTCATACGAAAAGAAATGGTTCCTTAACCACTCCGTACCGCTTCATCTCCACAGCCGTCCTTTTCAAGGAGAAATTATATTTTTTTCAACAGTAAATATCTTCGCTAGCCTTTGCCGCTGCGCAAATATTTATTTTTTACTCAAAGCAGATTTTTCCTCATATATCCGCGAACGTTGCTTACTTAGTAGTAGTTCACGCTCTTTCTAGAGTAGAAAAACGAATTCATTCCTCACTGCCCCTGGATTAACCTTCGCCGCTGATATCCAGGTGGCGTAAACTGGACAGGAAACTAAGTGCTTACACTTGAATTTTCCACGGATATGACAAAAAGGCACAGAAGTTGCGCCACGTTGTTTTAATATTTGATGATCGGTTCCCTTCAAAAGAATAGAGATAAGGGTCTAGCGAGCTGCGAGATTTACGAAGTTTCACTTGGCCAACGAAGCTTGACTATCGCAATGGAGCAGTCATCACATGGACCTCACCATCTGTCCGATTCCTCTCAGCCATTAACTCCAATCAGTCTATCTCACGTCACTCTTTCTCAGTACCTATTACAACAACGAGTCTCAAGATCTGTGGACTAAATACATTGCCACAGCGTTCTTATAATGAAATGAGCCGTACATTTTTTTAAAATATCAAGCTAGGTTATTATATATCAAATTTAGGAACTCTAGAAAGCTACAGATCTTCAAAACAGAAAGCTTTAGATGATAAAGTCAAACGCTTTCGTATGAACTTATTTCCCATGAATGCTCAAAACATATGTGACCATTGAGGGCTAAATTACAATACTAGAGTAACAGAAATGGTAAATTTTTCTCCTCGTCTGTCGACATCTAAAGATCAGCTTATTTTTATGTACATGGCTACTTAAATATATTATTTAACGCCACTTACAACAGTGCACCACCGGGTCTTAAAATGCACATCTCGCAATAATTTTTATTAATTCAAATTTGTATACTAAAGAGATGATTGAGAGCCGCTATTCGACAAATCGTTCTGGAGCTCTAAGCATTAAGAATAGACTTATGTGACTTATTCACATATTTCCGATTGGCGTCAACTTATTTAAAGAAGTCAGTATTTTTTTTTAAGACTCTGTAATGGAGAGCATGAAAATTCTTCCTTAGCCTTAATCATGGATTTCCCAGGTATAGCGATACCCTCGGTAATTAGGATATTTTGATCTTTTTGAAATAGCTCATTCTTTAGCCGAAGCTTGATTATCCCTTTGTATACGAATGGCAGATTACGGATAAATTGCAAAGGAAACTATTAGTTGAAAGTAGCCATAACCGAAGTTAGACGGTGACCATTTTTTTGGCCAGCTTAGAATATTTCGTGCTCGTGTAGGTCGCTCGCTTTTATAAAAACAGTATAGTCAGCTGAGTTTGTATTCGTTATCTGAGGCCGACAAACGGCGGAAAAAAATCTTCCTTGGCCTAAATATATAAATAGATATCGTGATCATTACCCAATGCATCATAGTGCTTGCATACAACGGAAATCCAACCAGACCTTACGATACCTTAATGAGCAGTCTTAAAAATGCTTTTTATGAAGCGGTCAATGCATGGCCATATTCTATTTTGACCTCTTACCGATAAGAAGGGCTTCTCTTCGCAGTTTCTCGACGCGCAATGACGCGGTCAACATCGCTTGACGCACACACAATGGATAACGAGAAGAGGCACTCCAAAGTCAGGACTGCAAGTGGGTCTGCATGTCACCAAATTAATTAACTGGGTCTTCCTCGTTCTTGAGGTAACAGCATGTCCTGTTTAAAGCTGATAAAGACGCTGCCAATTTCGTAATCCCTAGAACATAAATGGGTATATTTTGTAAATTGCGCAGGTGCGACAACTTCACCAATGCAGAACACCCTTCCTTATGACTCGATTGGTTCTAACCAGTATTTTCTAAAGCAGAAGAAGGTATAACTACACTTAGAAAGCTAAATTTTGAATGAAGTTACGATCCTATGTGAAATATTCTCTATGGAAATCTTTCAAACAAGTAGTAGAACTAGCACACGACTATTAGGAGTAGGTAATGGCAGTGGTATTATTATGTCCCGAAAAGCCAAATACTGCGGGGTGGGAGTCGATACGCTGGCCAGATGCCACCAAGTGTAAATGTCGCCGTGCTTCCACTCAAAGGGATGCTGCGCTAAGACCTCAACTTTTAGTAGTTTTGCAAAAGGGCTTCTACAACTGAGGTCATTTTGCACGTATGGGATCGAAGCCGAGACCGCTTCCACCAAATGCTAACGAGCTACCCATTTGGGTATTCGAGAGCCCTTAAAAAAAAAATAAGGTAAAATAATTATCAACGACCACTTTCATCGTTAATAGGAAAAATAGCTGAATCTTTCGTCGTAAGGTCTCCGGTTAACCATGTGGGTAACGCGTTCGACCTGGGTGATAGCGGTCCCGGGTTCGATTCCCTGTGGGGACTCACCTGCGTAATAACCTTAGCTGTCGATTTTTTAAATTACTTCCACTATTTTCATCCTATGGCGCTTTTAATCCAACTCTTTTGTGATGAAGTGAGAGACGGCGTCAGGGGATTATTTCCCGAAATTAAGTTCGGTTTGGCAAAGTTGCAATCAGCCGAAGAAGAAAATACCATGCTCGCCGACCGTTTGCTACCATCGAATCACCAAATGAGAAGTTTTCATTCCATTTTAAGTTTTCAGTTCGTTCACGTGCGTGAATATGGTTTTCAAAAAAGTGAACAATTTTCAAGAATAAAATTTTTTTAATTTTTTTAATGAATTTGTAAAGTCGAGGTTACGTAGAGGCGAAGTTTGTATGTTAGTAGCAAGGAATGTTTTTATATAATAATGAGTTTGTTACGAAAGAAACAGTGATAAATCGGAATAGCAATAACGAGCAACTATTTTATGAAGCCTTTTTTCGTAAAAATATATACGAGAGAAGCAATTAAATTATTACCTTCGATTCTGTTACCCTACTTTACAACTGAAAGAGGAAAATATTCAAATGGGAATTAAATCACGGATGAAAATTCAATCAAAATAGAAAAATATTCTTTAAAGATTCTGCAAGATAAAACCTAATGTAATGATGTTTTTAAATCTTTCGTAGTTACAGGATTATTCCATATATTCCAAAACCTAAGAAATTGGTTGATTTTTCAACTATATAGCTAACGATCAACAAATTAATTCTCTGACATTTACTGCCGGGAAGAGTAAACTGGAATGGAAAATTTAGCTTGTGAATCTATAAGACGAAGAAAGTTTTCCCTCCCCTGCCGACTTTATTTTTACTGAAACCAGATTTATATCGGGTTGAATTAGTGGATTCAACTTTCAAAACATCGTTCTTGAACCTAAGCTTTACCTTAGCTTTGTTAAAAAATATTTAGGCGTACCTCCGAAGAAATTTATTTCGCAAAAGAGTCCTACTCTTTTATTTAGATTTTCTGTTTAGAATTCCATTGAAATTTCACTAACCATATGATACTTTAAATCTTAATTTGCGTTTACGAAACTTTTAAAGTTTGAAGGGTCTTTCCGTTACGTAAATGCAGGCCATGACAAATAAAATTGAAAATTTGAGCACACCTGCTGAATTTTTCTTCAAATAGAATTTTCTTAACATTTAAATTCCTTTACGCATAGAAAAATGATTACGTGGTTAAATTTGCACGTGTCATTCCCGCAAGAGCACTAAATTTACATCAAAGAACTTTACATTCTAAAAGTAACGCATCTGCTGAATTAGGCGAACTATAAATAGGAATGATTCCCAAAACGCGATTGGAATGGGCTGTAAATGAAATTTCCTACGTGTGCTGCGGTATATTTTTCTAAAATTGTAATGCTCGCCATACGTTGAGTCGCTAGGAATTCTCTCGCTATTGTTTGCGAAGAAATAAAGGCGAACGTTCGAAAAAGCCGGGGTTTCGGAAAGGCTTTCCAGAGTTCGGAAAAAAATCTACATGCATGGAATTTTTCGACTCTCATTATTCGAGCTATTCCATCGTGCGCTCATCTGGATTCCGTTTTTGACTCAATTTCAAGATGGAACATTTCCCCTTGTTCCAGGGTGCGGACCGAATGCGATAGAAAACTTTTAATACATTATGACTATCTTAGATGTCGATCGCAATGAATTCTGTAGGTAAAACGTGAGAATAACAAATTAATGACCGCATTTCAAGATGAAGCAACAGCTGTGCTTAAGTAAGCTGAAGTAAACTGAATGTGTAGGTTAATTGCAGTTGGTATTTTGATACTGTCGAGTGCTACTTCATGTTACGTATATTAACAGTGTACATACCATTACTCAGTTGTAGTAGTATTTATGAAAGTGCTTCGACAGCTGTGGTCATATCTCACACAGGTCCCCACCGGGAATCGAACCCGGGACCGCTTTCACCCAAGTCGAACGCGTTGCCGACACGGCTATCCGGGAGCCCCCATCAGTTTTAATATTTTATAATCATCTGTTGGAAACGATGTTTATTACTGCTTTAACTATATAAATGATAATAGTAAATGTTGACGCATTATACAGTATGGTATATATCGCAGCCGGTGATTTGGCCCGCGGTGATTTGGTCTGCTACGATTTGGTCCCGGGATGATTTAGTTCTGTGACGATCCGGCCCGCGGCGATTGGGAGCTACGATAATTTAGTACTTAACTACACGCGATAAATCGTTTGTAAGGTTGAGAGTTGTCACAATTAATTATTATTGTTATTACTGGATAAAATGCAGAAAGTTTAGTAGTATTCAACCATTTGTTATACAAAAATTAGAAATGTGCCTAACTGGAATCTCAGCCTTGCCCAACAACCAATTTGTTGCGCGTAGTAACTAAATCATCGTAGAACCCAATCGCCGCGGACCAGATCGTCGGGGGAATAAATTACCCCGGGACCAAATCGTAGCGGGCCAAATCGTAGATGACCAAATCATCCCGGGAACAAAATTGCAGCGTACCAAATCACGGCGGACCAAACCACCGGGTGCCGGTATATATAAATATGCACGGTAGAGTGATTTTTTGTATTTAAGGCATTTATAGTTCAATTTCATTGTGATTCGTTATAATTCTGTGTAGTAAAGGTATATATAAATGTATCTAGCGTGAAAATGCTGCAACTCTTCGTCTCCTGCAACATCATTGAGAGAATAATTCCAGACGTTCGTCGATTATGATGGAAATCAGTATGTAGTAGATTCGTATAGCATGGCTGAAGAGTCATGTGTAAGACAACAAGCTTATGAAACAGAGCTGAAGCAGAGTTCCCCCTGAGCTTGGCACCTGGCCAACGATTTTCCGAACAAGAGGAAAGTGTGATAAGTAACTTTGAGCACTCACCTTTGAACTTTGAAAAAGTTCGACAGGACCGGGACTCTAACCGGGATCTTCTATTTTCCGGGTGACCGCTCTAACCAATGGAACTGTCGTGCCAAAACAATTTCACATGCCCATGTCGGGAGACTGTGGGTAAGGGTGAGCGGTTTGTCTGACCAAGTAGCATCGCTTCACAGTTCACAGCTTCGCCTTTTTCCGAATGCCCTCTGTTGAGTGAAAATTTTGAAAGTCATCATCAATAGTTTCCACAATCGTCTGCTAGATATTACTCATTTTGAATGGTTTAGTCACATAAAATAATTTATTTAGTCTTAAAAATAATAACATGACTAATTTGGGATCTATTTCGTTCTTTGGCAAGTATGAAGCAGCTTCGTTATCTAAGTACCTATCATAATTGTCATTCCGCCCAAAAGACAAAAATATATTTTTAAATCTTAGGTTAAGGGTTATAAATAAGAAGTGAATTCTTGAAGAAAGATCTGATTTTTTTCCCGGTGAATCGTTCTCAAGAAATCTTCTCCGGTTATCAAAAGGGTAAGTTCATTGGTTAATACCGACGTTTCCTCGACCTCTGTTACCATTTTTAAGGATGATCCTTGAACATGGCAACAGAGGATGTTGCCAAAACGTCGGTAATGACCAACGAAGTTACCCGGTTGATAATCCGAGAAGATTTCTTGAGACTAATTAAATACTTGTTTAAACATAACACCCCTGCAATACGCTGAAAGGCGGCTTGCAGAGTACATATGTAAATGTAGAATACATACCGGGGTTAATAACACTAAGAGATGTATCCACAGAACAATACCAGCAGTTCGAACGATTCTTATTCAATCTCGATCGAACCTTGGGTCTGGGAACTTCTTCACAAAGAAAAGGTTTTAGTGAGAGTTTCTGTACTTCATTAAAACGAAATCCTTTCTATCCTTTTCATAATTCAATGGGTAAACAAAAAAGAAAGAATTTTTTGGGCCCGAATTAAAAAACTTCAAACTATTTGAAGATGCCTGAAAGTTGGCGTGAACTCGGGCGCTATCTTGCTCCATCAGCTAATTAAAGGTAATGAATCGCAAAATTAAAGTCGACAATTGAGTAAATTCGTGTTCGCCATACATTGAAGTTTCAATCGTCGAATTCATTACAGGTAGTTTCGTCTCAGAAGAAGTGACAATTATTGATCAACTTTGGGAAGTCACGCTGTAAGTAGGTCGCCTGCTTTCTTGAATTTGCTGTAATAGATATCTCTAACTAAGATGCTGGGTTAATCTGGTTGAAGTACTCAGAAACTATATATGATTAAAACTTTTAGTTAATTAAGTTCGAGCGCGAGACCCGATGAACAAGCGATCGAGTATTTATTTGCATTTGCGTTTTTCGCGTATCTCAATAATTTTATTTTAATATTTATTCTATTGAAACTTTTGAAGATTGAAAATTTCCAGATCAAGAAATTTATTGAAATCTCGCTACGATTTGATATTTGGTTTTCTTGAAGGTGTATCTCAGGGAAAAACTATATTTGTCCAAGTAACGGGAGTCGCAAACCTAATGTAATGATGTTTTTAAATCTTTCGTAGTTACAGGATTATTCCATATATTCCAAAACCTAAGAAATTGGTTGATTTTTCAACTATATAGCTAACGATCAACAAATTAATTCTCTGACATTTACTGCCGGGAAGAGTAAACTGGAATGGAAAATTTAGCTTGTGAATCTATAAGACGAAGAAAGTTTTCCCTCCCCTGCCGACTTTATTTTTACTGAAACCAGATTTATATCGGGTTGAATTAGTGGATTCAACTTTCAAAACATCGTTCTTGAACCTAAGCTTTACCTTAGCTTTGTTAAAAAATATTTAGGCGTACCTCCGAAGAAATTTATTTCGCAAAAGAGTCCTACTCTTTTATTTAGATTTTCTGTTTAGAATTCCATTGAAATTTCACTAACCATATGATACTTTAAATCTTAATTTGCGTTTACGAAACTTTTAAAGTTTGAAGGGTCTTTCCGTTACGTAAATGCAGGCCATGACAAATAAAATTGAAAATTTGAGCACACCTGCTGAATTTTTCTTCAAATAGAATTTTCTTAACATTTAAATTCCTTTACGCATAGAAAAATGATTACGTGGTTAAATTTGCACGTGTCATTCCCGCAAGAGCACTAAATTTACATCAAAGAACTTTACATTCTAAAAGTAACGCATCTGCTGAATTAGGCGAACTATAAATAGGAATGATTCCCAAAACGCGATTGGAATGGGCTGTAAATGAAATTTCCTACGTGTGCTGCGGTATATTTTTCTAAAATTGTAATGCTCGCCATACGTTGAGTCGCTAGGAATTCTCTCGCTATTGTTTGCGGAGAAATAAAGGCGAACGTTCGAAAAAGCCGGGGTTTCGGAAAGGCTTTCCAGAGTTCGGAAAAAAATCTACATGCATGGAATTTTTCGACTCTCATTATTCGAGCTATTCCATCGTGCGCTCATCTGGATTCCGTTTTTGACTCAATTTCAAGATGGAACATTTCCCCTTGTTCCAGGGTGCGGACCGAATGCGATAGAAAACTTTTAATACATTATGACTATCTTAGATGTCGATCGCAATGAATTGTGTAGGTAAAACGTGAGAATAACANACATATTAAAACGCTCCATTAGAGTGAACTTTTTACTATACCACAGAAAAAAAAACTTTTCTGTGGTATAGTAAAAAGTTCACTCTAATGGAGCGTTTTAATATGTACAACTAAAATTATATTCTTACTGCCTAACAAATGACACCTCGTTTTGATAGCAATATTTGCTCTTTCAGATAACCTTTCCAGGATCGATCCTCGTGAGGCGGAAGGTCAGAGGAACCACCCAAGGTGTGAAGATTGGGAAAACTACGGACGATGTCGGAATCCGTTTCCCGACCACGTGACACCTGGCAAAATATCGATCACCTGTAGCGTGGGCGTAAAGGATAATGCTAATGAAATGATGGGGATCAACCCAAAGTCTGAGAATATATCCTTGAGGAGGGAGGCAGAAAAGAGGAAAGATCTCCGCTGCATTGCCTCAGGGATAAAGAATGGTAAACGTGACGGTGTGATCAAGTGCTTGCTATCCAAGGATTCCATTGGACCACGAAGAAGGGCACTTTGTATTGGAAATCAGAGCGTGCTCCCGCTAAGGTATATGTGACCAAATGCGGCCCTAATTCCTTCCTTTGTCCTCTGAAAAATTTTCCAGAATTCGTTTCCACTCGGACCAGTCGCTGGACTTTAAGAATACCTCTTGAGCTGCTTTAAGGTTGGTGTTTTCCGACTGACTCTTGTTCAAAGGGAGAAACTTACATCTTCCTTTCTTTTGTTCATCGCAACGTTATTTTAAAAAATAATTTCCATTCATTTTGATAATTTGGCTCAAGCCGAAAGTAGGTCAAAGGCTCCGCGTTCTGTAACGAATAGAATAATCTATGACGAAAACAAGGGCTAAAACTTTAATTAAACTAATGACTTAACAAGTTAGATGTAATGAAAAATATCGATCATTCAGAAATAAAACTGGAGCTGGTCATGTGATCATTTCGTTAATTTCGGTCACCTTGACGCTGACGACTTTTCGACCTACGAGCAATTACCAGCACGAATGAAGACCAAGAATAAAATGTACTGGACGTTGAAAAATATACGAATGAAGTCATTATTAAGAAATTGCGCATCGTTCGTCTTTTTTTCGGGCGATTCAGATCTGTTACCATCAGAAAGAGAGAATCGATACAAATTCTTGAATACGCCCAGTAACACTTCAAGTTCTCTAACATTGTTTATCATAGCTTCTTCCTTTCAGAGAAAGTTAACTCATGAGGGCTTGCGAATATGATTTCAGGATTTTTTGTTACCTATGCATCCATAGCCTTTAATTTTGAAGAAAGTATGTCCCGTAGCTGAACATGAGGTATAGAGAAAACTTCATAAATTCGTCTTCTCAGTTTTATAGCTTTTAATCACAGTAGAAATGCTTCTGTATTATGTGAATATACTTCCATTCATGTCTGAATATATTCTGAAGGATTATGAGTGATTCTAGAGGTTCCATGGATTATAGTTTTAAAAAATTCTTCCGGACTTCAAGAAGAAAGGTAAAGAATATTAGGTCAAAATATGGTCTATTGAATAAGATCAAACTTTTTCGGGTATTGGTGCAAACTGAAGGTAAAAATCCAAATGTTGATCCTGTCTGTACAGCCATCAGCCCGAAGACCGGTTGAACCCTCATACCCCCAGCCATTAGCAACAGAAAGCCTTGGAGAGGAGATGAGACGAAAAGATGAGGAGTGAGGTCGTTTTACCTTGTTTTCCCACTATTAGCTGAAAACATCCACTTGTTCGCAGCCAAATAACTACGAGTAACACTTTTATAATAACCTTATGAGTAACACTTTGTATCTTATTCAATAAGTAGTGACCAAAATGAATGTCAATACGCAGTGTTACTCACAAATCGATTGTTTTCATGTCGTCGTAGCCGTGAACAAGACTGAGAAATAGTAAATTAATGATACATTTTTCAACAATTTGTACCAAGAGACAAATGTTGATTATACAATCATAATTCCCTCAAATATAATGGGATGAATAAATTACAATAGGAATGCAAATTCTTTTCAATGAGCGATTAACTCATAAAAATATGGAGCATAGTTTTTAATATAGGAAATAAATACTCTTAAAGAAACACCGCTTTCGATTATAATTAAAGTACGTTAATCTAGCTGCAACTAGATGAGACTAAGTAGGTAAAGTAGGCGCATCCTAGCTTTGGGCATAACATAAGGTTTCTAAGCAGTAAATACGTTTACTGTAGGGGATATGTCCCGTTGAAGTCTTAATACTCTTTAAATAGGAAGAGAATTTCCGAGAAATGCAACGAAGGGGCAATAAGATCGGCTCTGACATTTGACGTCAAGGAGACAAATTTAAGGGTTATCGCGCTACAATCGTTTCCCGACATTGGAACTCGTTCTCTTTAATCGATGCATCGTATCCTTTCTTCTGGGCTCCTTAGCGCTACATCCTTGCTTGCAACAGATACGAGTATTGCACTAAAATATTATTCCCATTCTTTCTGCACTTACCACACCATTCAATCATTATTAACGATACACTAATTTGAAATCCCTAAGCTCCACACCCCAAACTACCTCCAATTTCAACAGTTGTAGAAAAATTACTTGATACAATTCATTTTCAATTAAATGGAGATATTCGTCTGAAATGTATATTGTTCGTTATTGTATATAAATTACGTGTGGGCCGTTTAAGAAAAGATCTACGGCGGTCGCAAAGCTGAATTGAGCCAGCTATAAAATAACTTCACGCTTGTATCTGATATTCATAATGTCGAGTTTTCGACTTATAATTTCCATTTCATAAATAAACGAGAGAATTTAATTTCAATTTTCTCATTTATTAAACGGTGTTCCACGAAGTAAGGTCTAATCATATTGATTGGTTCCATTTCATTCTGAAATAGACAGATTTAAGTAATCAAATAGGTAGTAAAAAAGTCGGCAAATAAATCTTTCTCGTTCGGGATCGTGATCAAGATCCATATTTCTGAGTCAATAGGAGAGTTAAATTTCTGTCTCCTTTAACGATGTATACATTCTGTCATTTCAATGCCGATAAATACCAATTATTTAATATGAAATTATTTCCTGTCCCATAGCAAATTAAATATGTAATATCCCTACACTACGTCTCAACTTGATTGTGGCAAAACTTCTATAATGATGATAGACTAAAAATATCCGTGATACATAAAAAATGAACTGAGGCAGGCCTGGCCAAATAATCTCGGATCGACTTAGATACCAATCTTGCGACTGCGACCGAATTGAAGAAAGACGTTGTGGTGTTTTTAGAACCAAAATAATTAATATTCGCATTTCCGACCCTCCCTCAATATTAGTCGAACCTACGCAGTTCCATTGTCAATTCAATCAATTATACGTAGGTTTATAGCGAAGTTAAAGAATTGAACTAAAATTGGAATCAATTAAACTTGAAATTATTCGAAAATGAAGAATCTTCTGGTCGTGTCGTTTCTGGACGCTTGACATGTCGCGATCGACAGAATATTCCCGACGTTCAACTTGTCGATAATATGATTAAGTCAGAAAAGTTGTAATATATTTACTAATTGAGAGAAAGACAGCGTTTATTTAGCTTTTATTGAGGACAAAATTATCACCTTTCTTAAAGAGATTAATTCAATAAAGTTTGATTGAAGTGTGGGCACGATATTTCCATAATTATATTCCCTCGTGTGCAAAGGCTGTTTGGTGAAATTCCTCCATTAATACTATAATTACCTTATTTACCATAGTAAAGGCGCAATAAAGTAATGTATCTAATAGACCTAAAGTGAACGGTAATGACAATTCGGCCAAAATCATAAACCTCATTCGTAAATTATCGTAATGATAGTGACGGACGTGGTATTTCTAAGACCAATCGCAACCTCAGCATAGCCCACATGAAGTCCTTCTACATTTTATGCGACAATTTTGTTTAGAAGTGCTGATAACTATTTTTTAGATTGCGTTCCCCGTGAAGCAGCGAAGCCTTTGATTTAGCAGTGGATCGAACTTCGAGATGAATTCCGTGCTATTCTAAGAGAACATCTTCGGAAGCAAAGAGGTTCGTTACTTCTACGTTGAAAGACTCCAAGCATTTGCTATTCCATAAATCCGCTAGTGATTTGCGCTCTCTCGCTCAGAATAAATCAAAACTTCACATCGTGGAGGCTAATGAATATTGTGGCCACCATTCCGATTCTATCCCAATTTCTCGGCATCATTGTTTGCAATACTCTCGCTTTGTGAATCCCGAATCTCTTCTCCTTGTCAGTGAAATTAATACGGGATCTCATCTGCTATTTAAATCGATGAACTAGCTGAAGGTTTCCTGAGGAGGATTTAGGTTTATTGTACCCACAGAAGAACCGAAAAATGTATCATACGCAGAGCCACATCTAGCCTACTTCTGCCGCCCGGGTGGGACATAATTTGACTCTCCTTAAAATTAATCACCAAAATCATAAATTTCCTGATTTGCTGGTATACATATTAGTAGTAGTAGTGTTGTTGTTTTTTGGTGGTTCTTCAGCTTCTTTTGTTTTTTGCGCCGCCAGCAGATACTATGTTCTAGGATATAAATATTATTTTGTAAAACTTTGAAAAGCGTTGTTTCATGACTTTGTTCCCTAGCATACATTGGTCACAAAACATCAGTAACAATTAATTCTGCGTATACCCTATGATGACATAGTGAATAGTCATTATGTGTTAATAGTTCTCATTGCTTTTGGTTATCATTATCTTAGCAGCAACAGTTCCAGGAAGTGTCAATAAAACAGACAAAGCTATTTGCGAATTAGCAGGGACTCCGATCAAATTTATTGAAAATGTATGCCCAAAAACCTGAAGAGGATTTATTTGTGGTACCAGAAAATCTTTTATGGATTAAAATTCTTCGATTAAATCCACTGCACAAATATTCCTTTCTCGACTTCGGTTTTCCGTAATTACTGCATTTAAATGTTCGCTAATCTTTAATTTCGCACCATAATCTTTGCTATATAAGTCGTGGTTATAATACAGAAAACAACAAATAATGTTGTTTAAATAATGGTTGGCTACGCTTCTGTTGCCATCCTTTAGATGCCGCCGCCTGGGTGCGGTGCACCCCTTGCACCCAAAGGACGGCGCGGCTCTGATCGTACACATCATCCACTTGAAAATTTTTCAAACAACAAATGCTGAATTGGTTGAGATTAGTTTTTCTTCCTTCGCCATATTCCAATCAGTTATGGGGTCGGCGGATTTTTATAAATGGTGATGATTATTAAGAAGAATTTGGTTTTGGTACTGCTTTTGCGGCCAAACCAGTTGCCAATCTCCTGAAGCCAAGTAGCAAATGTAAGGAATCCTTGGTTAGAGATCTTAAAATAGGATTATTTAATATTCCGATCTCATAATCCAAAGAGATGAATACAAGAAAAGGAAAGAAAATCACAGTAGATCTACTAATATCTAGGCTGCCGAGAGTAGAACACGTAAGTCGCCCACTCTTATTATAACATTCCTTATAAATTGCGATTGATGCAATTCTTTGGTTTACTAGTTACTTAATCTTTAAAGGCAAACATTTTCAGTTTACTTAAATTTTACTCAAATTGAGTTGCTGGCGATTTTCTCGTCTCACGTCCTACCGTATGACCTCCGACGTAGAAGGTGGCAGTTTTTGTCAATCAAACTGTAAAGTACGAGTCAAATGTGATGTACGCTTTCCAACTGTTACAGATTAATTTTTCGGACTAGAAAGACAGAACATTCATCATCTCGTCTCAAGGTCACGTGAGCGAGCCATTAAATTAAGCAGCTGACTCCTAATATCTAATGACACCTAAAATTTTAAGCGTCTCGTTAAAGCTGAAGTGAATCTACATAGTTTAACCGAATGTTTACCGAGACAGTAGTAAAGGGAATAAAAAGGCTATGATATGTGCTACTGAGAGGTCTAATTAACGTTCCGTTTCGAATTTAATTGACGTCACGATGCGCAATGTTTCCATTGCATTGAATGAATTGCGACGAGCTCTAATGATCTAACCCACAAATACAGCGTCTAAATATGTAAAAAATAAACAATTGATAATTACAAATAAACAATCATATCGCTACTATTTTTTTCAAAAGAAAATTGACCATATTTGTTTTCGAGTACGTTAATCTAGCTGCAACTAGATGAGACTAAGTAGGTAAAGTAGACGCATCCTAGCTTTGGGCATAACATAGGTTTCTAAGCAGTAAATACGTTTACTGTAGGGGATATGTCCCGTTGAAGTCTTAATACTCTTTAAATAGGAAGAGAATTTCCGAGAAATGCAACGAAGGGGCAATAAGATCGGCTCTGACATTTGACGTCAAGGANAAAATGATCAGAAATTAATATATAATATACATAAATTGGTACTAAGATATGCTCAATTCAATTAAACAGATGAATCTTCACTCGAAAACAAATATGGTCAATTTTCTTTTGAAAAAAATAGTAGCGATATGATTGTTTATTTGTAATTATCAATTGTTTATTTTTTACATATTTAGACGCTGTATTTGTGGGTTAGATCATTAGAGCTCGTCGCAATTCATTCAATGCAATGGAAACATTGCGCATCGTGACGTCAATTAAATTCGAAACGGAACGTTAATTAGACCTCTCAGTAGCACATATCATAAGTGCAAACTTAGGTTTTTAAACCCACAAAGTAGTTTTCTTCGATGAGCTTTTTTCGAGCTATCTCTTTTAAATTTCACATGACGAAGGTTTAGATGTAAGGATAGACTTGATAGTCTCAATCTGGCCCGAATAAAGTCGCATTATTATTATTATTAATTTAATAAGTTTACCTCTTACAATCCTATATAGAGTATTTAACAATATAATCTTCAAATTCTATAATAAATACGTACTAGCCATATTATTGAAATGCTACAAGGAAGTTAAATTTTACATATCCGGGGCTACCTGTTGGAATTCTCAATGACGAAAGAAAGACATCGTAAAGAAGAGACAATTTTTTCTCCGTGGAACTCATCAAGTATTTCTCTCTACTGTAACTAAGACAACGGGGAATTTCTTTCATGGTATTCAATCATTTTTGGAGGGTTTAGTCCAAGACTTGTTACCGAACTCTAGTTGAAGCATTGATGTGACTTGGCGAAGTTTTAATCACAGTCATAACATTTTGAAAGGTAATGCTTTTAAAATATTGTCCTTCCATATGTTACAGTTGGACGACCAACATCAACTAGAGAGAGAGAGAAATCTCCTGAAAGAAGTCCATTGACAACGCAAAAATCTTTCCGGAATCCCTAACGATCCTGCACTTCCAGTACCCGAAGATTGATACCTCCTCGACACAAAAACTCCGAAAAGTTTTCTCCTTAATTCCACGCCGCTGGAATTGGAAATCGTCCCTTCGCCACTCCGAATCTGCGGAAACTAATGGGGAATCGGGGGATCCTCATCATCCGATAATAAATGGAAATCACGCGAAAAGAAACGCCACTCGGATCTCCGGCGAAAGACGGACGGTTTCCCCGCGAAGAGGACGACCGGCGCTTCTTCATTTTTATTTAATTTCCCCGCGACTTACGTGCTCAACGTCCCTCCGGTCCCTCCCGCTCCAGCCGACGGCCGGCTGTCAGGAGGAACGATGCCTGGTGGATTAATACATCGCGCCCGGCTCAAACTGTGTTGTTCACCTGTCAACGTCCGGAACGCCCCCCGACTTGCCGGAGAATCCTCAAACTTCTTTTCCTCTCTATCAAACGTATCCCCATCATTGTTTCTCTTTCCCGGGATGAAGGGTCGCTTTTTTGACGTCGCATATTCGATTCACAAAGAGAGAGAGGGGAAATAGCATTTTAGCTGTGGAAAGTACAGCAGAACGGAAAGCGAAATGGACGGACGGGATTCCGAATTAGTATGACGAATCTCTTTAATATGACGCTTCTCTTTGCTGAATACGGTTGCCATCCCAAGAGCATTGTGCACTGATATTGAGATTAATTTCGAAGACGCATAATGTTTCTGAAGGGTTTTTCGAAAGCAATGTACGGGGTGGATGATTGAAATGAATCAGAATGACCTGATCTACCAATAAGTGCTCGGAAATTGGAAAATTCTTACAAAATGCTTTAATTCCAAACAAAATGTATTTATATATACAATATGTAATAATAATAATAAATGCTATTATTATAAAATTATAATGATAATGATAAATAATAATGATA